>JAMAKQ010000072.1:0-156490 GCA_023628475.1 Chaetomiaceae sp. PF1801
TAGAGGAGTTCATGGTTATGGTGAGAGGATGCGCGACGCGGTGGAGAGTGTTTCACTCGCTTATCTGTTTCACTCGCTTATTAGACACGTTAGCATGTGGTCGGGGATATGGTCATGGCCCAAGGATTTCCAAACCACACATCACCTGGCCGTCTTGAGTCTGACATAGAGGGGTAGAACTGAAGGAACAGTTAAGGTTCAGCGGGACATTCCATCGTGTTACTGGAAGTATACCAAGAGAGTTCCTCTGCTTCAAGCCGGATAACGACCGACCCGCCGGTCACACAACACAACACGGCTCAAGTCCCACATGAGGTTCCAAACAAGGAATTGATGCAATTGCCAGAAAGAAGCTACGTGAACTTGGCAGCTACGTGGTCTCCTCCCTACACTATCCCTAGGTAGCCGGTACGGCAGCCATGACATGGATGCACACCCCCGAGTCCAACTCCCAACACCTCTCCCTTTTTTCCTTCAAGTTTAACACCCGACCCCCTCACTGCAAATTAACAAACAACCCCCCATCCACCAGCACCTGCGCCCCCGTGACATACCCACTCAGCTCCTCACACGCCAAGAAAACCGCCGGCCCGCCCAAATCCTTGGGATCCCCCGTCCTCCCCAGCGGAATCCTCCCCTCCATATACCCCCTCTTCCCCTCATCTCTCAGGTCCTCCTCATTCAACTGCGTCCTGATCGTCCCCGGCAGCAGCGCATTACACCGGATATTATACTTCCCCAGCGCCACGGCCGTGCTCTGCATCAGACTCAGCACGCCGGCTTTGGTGGGTGTGTAGTGCGTTTGGAGGCCGCCGCCGACTAGAGCAGAGATGGAGGAGATGCCGATGATGGAGCCTCCTGGAGGGGATTGGCCGCGGGCCATTTGGCGGGCGGCGGCTTGGACGAGGTAGAAGGCGCCGTCGAGGTTGGTGCGGACTGTTTTGGTGTAGAGGGCGTGGTCGAGGTCGAGGAAGTCGGCGAAAGTGCAGATGCCGGCATTTGACACGCAAATGTCGAGTCTTGTGGCGTTGAAGGTTTCGAGGCAGAATTCTACGAGTTTTTCGCCTGTTTGAGGGTCGCAAACATCGCCCGGGAGGTGGGCTAGCCGGCCGATGGTGGCGGACGGGGTAGGGGGGTTGGCGCGGAGGGAGTCGGCCTCGGCGAGAAGGGAGTCGAGGTGGGGGCGGTCTTTTTCGAGGTCGAGGTGGTTGACGGCGACGTCGCAGCCTTGAGCGAGGAAGGCGAGGGCGATGGCGCGGCCGATGCCCGTTGTGCCGCCCGTGATGATGGCGGTTTTGCCGGCGAGGAGGTTGGTGGGGGGCATATTGGCTGTGGTAGGGGGTAGTTGGGGTGGAAAGGAAGACTTGAGATGTAGTGAAAGATCTCGAGATTAACAAATAGGGGTGGATATTTTATTCAGTGTGCCCCTCGTGGTGTTCAGTCTTCAGATGCATCTCGGCATTTTACAGTCCTGCCCGGCGCAAGATGAGGGGTGGATCGCGGGGTTCATGTCAGTCTCGACTCTCTTGATCGTGACGGGGTTCATTAGCCTCCGGGATCCCACTCTGCAACTCCTACTCAGCTCCCGAGTCATCTACGGAGATGCCGGACCCGTGTTCCCTGTACGCGATCTCTCAAACCATCATCCTGTGGTCGACTTTTTTTTTGTGAGCATCAGAGAAGCCAGGAAGTTTCAGGGGCAGTCCGAGGTTGAAAACCCCACCAACCCCACGGGCCCGTTGCGGTTCCTGACCCCACACCTCGGGCTGAATTACAGCGAGGTCGGCGAAGGCCGCGGCAGTCGAGGATGGAGGGAGGCGGACGACGGGCAGAGGGATGCCACCGCATTGCTGGCAAGAGACGAGGCAGGATCAAACAGTCTTCTTGACTAGGACAAGATGATCCAATGCAGACCATTGCACAGGAAGAAAATCTCACACTCCAACTTGTGATGGGCAGTATGACGTCAGTGCCTCAGGGGTAAGGACGAGGCGGTCGACAGCGACAGTAGAAGCAGCAAAAATGAATATCAAGATCCCGCTATGCTCCATCTACGTAACAACCTATGTACTGGCCTCCACCTTTTCTTCCACACCGGCCGTTCCATTCTGCTTCACCTCCGCACCCTCCACCCCATTCTGCTTCGGCACCTCAGGCGTGCTGGGCGAGGCCGGCAGCGTAAGCAGGTACGTGCTCGGGATCAGCTTCGCCCTCGCCGCCGGGTTCAGCGTCAGCCCAAAGCCCGGCTTATCCAGATCCGCCGCCGTCAAGAACCCATTGACCGGAATCGGCTCGTCCACAAACAGGTCCCCAAACACGGGCAGCACACTCTTCCCATCGGGCGAGTTGGCCAGGTACTCCTGGAAGGGGGTATTGGGCTGGCTGATGACAAAGTGGTAGCTGTACGGCCCGCTGGCATGCGGCACGACGGGGATATCATACGCGGCCGCCATGGCCGCCACCTTGAGCAGCTCCGTCATACCGCCCAGCCACATGACGTCGGGCTGGATGATGTCGAGGTTGCGGCCCTCGACCAGCTTGCGGAACCCGTAGCGCGAGTACTCGTGCTCGCCCGTCGTGAACTTGAGCGTCGGGTGCGCGCGCTTGATCTGCTCGAAGCCGTCTGTGTCGTCCGGACTCAGACACTCCTCCCACCAGTTGATGTTGAGGTCGGCGCACGCCTTGGCGATCTCGATGGTGTAGGGCACGTTGAGCGACATGTAGCAGTCCACCATGAGGGGGAAGTCCGGCCCGACGGCCTCGCGGTGCGCGCGCAGGAACTCGACGTTCTTCTTCAGGCCCGCGTGGCCCTCCTCGGGGCAGTACGGCAGCGGCACCTTGGCGCCCCAGAAGCCCATGGCTTTCGCGGCGGTAGGCTCGGGGCCGGTGCAGTAGAAGTCGATGCGGTCCTTGGTGTTGCCGCCGATGAGTTTGTAGACGGGCTCGCCGCGGATTTTGCCCAGCAGGTCCCAGAGCGCGAGGTCGATGACCGAGATGACGGCAACGGGCAGGCCCTTGCGGCCGTAGAACATGGACGCGCGGTACATTTGCTCGAAGAGGTGGTTCGTGTTGCGGGGGTCGGCGCCGATGAGGAAGCGCTCGAAGTGCTGGTGGACGAGCCAGCAGGCGGGGGGGCCTGCACGTGTCAGTGATGTCGCGAGTAAGGGGTGGGTTTCTCGTACCGCCAAAGCCGGTCGCGAAGCCGACGGTGCCATCGGTGGCCTCAATCTCAACAAAGAAGGAGCCCAGCACGTTGATGCCCCAGCTTGTCCGCGAGGCCCGGTACTTTTCCCATCTTGAGCACGGCGTCGAGATTGGCGAGTCGATCAGCCTGAGAGGTCAGCTGCGTTGTGCGAAACGGGAGTGAACCACCCACCAGTGCCCCCCTTTGACGTTGTGATAGTCGCCGCCTTGCCGCTGTCAGTACCAGTCGTCGTCTGGGGGAAGATGGTACACACCTGATCCGACGCCGCCAATCACAAAGGACCTGACGGCCTTGATGGTGGGAAACTCTCGTGCGGCCATTGCGTGCCTCTGCGATACGAGAGAAGGGAAGTTCGAAGCTGAACCGGAGGGTAATGGCGAGGGATGTCCAACAACGCCTTGGCAGAAACACTGAGGAAGTCGAATGGCTCGAGGGGAGAGTCCCTTTTCTTGGTAGGTTGCTCGGCCAGACGGTGGGGCTTTGAAGAGCAGTCGGGTGGTGATGTCCCGACGATGGAGTCAGATTGGAGTTGGAGGTTGTCCCAGGGGCTCGACACTGCACCAATCAACCCCACCCCGTCGTGCGAGCCTCGCGGGGAACCGCGCTACTGCCGGATCGAGTCCCGGATGACATGCGGCTGGTGGTTGCGTTGTTAGTTCCTTGAAGCTGCGGTTCCTCCCGCCTACCTTACTCGGAATTTCCGGGCTGTGTTGATCAGCAAATGTCTCCCGGCGGCCAACAGGCTGGCCTTTGCCCTGGCTCGAGGCTGGCAGGCCAGAGATCTAGGCACGCATTCAATCGCTTCACATCGTCGTTTGTTGGGGATGCCGTGTTCAGAAGTGAGTATCAGTGGAAGGTTGCATTGCCACGCGGGGGAGGGGCTGCAAGCGATCCATTGGCGATGCTCGGTTTCGGCTCGCTCAGCGCGGGAACCAGAGGCGCAGAATCAGTTTTTCCCATCTTCCAAGTAGAGTGGACTGCAGCTGTGTTTCGTTGCGCAGCCCGGCCAGTGTTGGCTTGATGCCTTGAGGTGTTGCGCATCGATTCCGGAGCGAGAATGCTGGAAGGAATTGCTGTGTTGAAAACCGACCGCCGACTGTTGGCACCTGCCACTCCCCACATTCTGCCATGGCTTCCCCACACTTGGACGCACAGACCACTCATTTTTGGGCGGACTTCGGCTGATATGGTTCGGAGTCGGGTGCTCTTGGCCCGCGATAAAATGGCCGAGGCCTTTCTGGGCCTCTCCACTGCCGACTCTCGCTCCCTCTACTCATCATTACCCCGAACCGCTCCACGGCTCATCGCCCGCCGCGCTGCGCCTGCTCGTTGGCCGGAACCGGGGCAACGAGACGCGTTGCACCTTGATGAGCGATCGACTGCATTCTCTTGGAAATTGACTTCGGCACGTGTCTGACACTCGGCCCCGACACCCGAGACCCTGCGGCGGCGCAGTTCGGCATCGGCCGCGTGCCCGGCGCTCCACTTCCCCCGACGCTGACCCTGGGGGATTCTCTCGCTTGCTTGCCCGAGGCCACCACCGTCGCGGCGGGCGATCGTCGCCGGCCCCTGGCCACGATGCAGGCCCAAACGCCCCAATACAACGGCCACCAGCCCCTCCAGTCGTCGCCGCACGCCGCATCCGCACCACAACCCGCACCTCAACCCCAACCACAACACCCACCCGCACAGCTGCTCCATCATGCGCAACCCGAGCCCGCCGACAGCGACGATGGCGGCCAGCAGAGCGGCGACGACGACGACAACGACGACCAGCAAGAGGTAACCCGCCTGGGCAAGCGCAAGCGGCCCATCTCCGTGTCGTAAGTTGCTGTGCTGGCTCTCCAGCAGACGGGACCGTTGGTCGGCGACAGAGATACTGATGTCGCTCCAGGTGTGAGCTGTGCAAACAGCGCAAAGTAGGTTCCGTCACGACCTCGACGCCCGGACTCCGCTGACCGCGACAGGTAAAATGCGACCGAGGACAGCCGTCGTGCGGGTGGTGCAGCCGCAATGGTGCACTCTGCGAGTACAAGGAACGGAAGAAGCCTGGGCTGCGCGCGGGATACGGGCGCGAGCTGGAGCAGCGCCTCGATAAGCTGGAGGAAAGGCTACGGGTCCACGCCGAGATATTACAGTCGTTGACGTCCAACACGAGCCCGGTAAGCGGGCACGGCAGCGGCCTCACACACCACGCGCCGCCGAGCTTCAAGGGCAGCAACACCAGCCTGCCCAGCGACCATGGCACGCCGCGCGACCCGATGCCGTCCATCTTTGCGCGCCCGAGCCACGAGACGATCCGCACCCCGCAGGCCGAGACGGCCCTGTTCCTCCAGAAGCCCTCGACCACCATCGACTTTGGCCTGTCCACGTCGTCGGGCCACGACTCGTTCCCGGCCGTCGCCGGCATCTCCCCGCGGAACCACATGCACATGGCGCCGAGCGCGGCCGCGCAGGAGTACTACGGCACCGGCCCTGCTGCGCACCTGCAGTCCCCATCGGCGGCGACGCACCACTCGGGCCAGATGGCGTCGGAGCAGGAGCTGCCCCCGTATGACCTGCTCTACGCCCTGGTGGACCTCTACTTCAAGCACGTCAACACTTGGTGTCCCATCTTGAACCGCAAGACCACCCTGGACTCGCTGTTCGGGCCGTCCATGATCGACGACGAGGACAAGATTCTGCTGCACGCCATTGTCGCCACGGCCCTGCGCTTCTCAACCGACGCGCGCCTGACCGAGGAGAGCCGGCAGCGGTACCACGACGCGTCTAAACAGCGCGTGCTGCTGTACGGCATGGACCACCTGACTGTCAAGTCTCTGCAGGCGCTCGTCATTCTAGCCCTCGACCTCTGCGGCAGCAGCAACGGCCCGCCGGGGTGGAACATCATGGCGCTCATCACGCGCGCCGTGGTGCAGCTCGGCCTGGCCGTCGAGAGCAACTCGTTCTCGGTCGCGCCCAGCTACTCGTCCATCTACACGCTGCGCGCCATGATCCTGCCGGAGCCGCGCGACTTCATCGAGGAGGAGTCGCGGCGCCGCCTGTTCTGGATGGTGTACCTGCTCGACCGGTACGCCACCATCGCGACCGCATTCGAGTTTGGCATTGACGACAACGAGATCGACCGCACGCTGCCCTGCCGCGACGACCTTTGGATCAAGAACCAGAAGGTTGAAACCCGCTGGTTCCGCGCCGACGACTCCAAGCCCGGCAGCAACCCATGCCCCAGCGAACACGAAGTCGACAAGCCCGAGAACCTCGGCGCCTTCAGCTACTACATCGAGATCCTCGGCATCCTCTCCAAGATCCACAAATTCCTCAAACAACCCGTCGACATCAGCGCCCTCTCCGACGTCGAGACGTGGCAGATGCGCTACAAAGAACTCGACAACACCCTCGCGGCGTGGAAGTTTGGTTTACCAGGCGAGTACGGCAACATGGCCAAGCTCTTCCAGCCCGCCTCCGCAAAGACACTCAACTGCGGCTGGGTCATGCTCCACGCCACCTACCACACGGCCGTCATACGCCTGCACTCGTCCGCCGCGTACCCGACCACCCGCTCGCCCATCTTTACCCCGTCGTATTCGGCGTCGCAGAGGTGTCATGCCGCGGTGGAAAACATTTCCGCCCTGGCGGAATTTGTCGTGGCCAATGGGTTGCTGTCCAAACTCGGCCCGCCGTTTGCGTTTACTCTATGGGTAGCAGCCCGCGTCCTCCTCGTGCACGGGAGTACGGTGGAAAGGAAACTCAGCCCCCAGATTGGGCCGTTTGTTGAAACCCTACGAGAAATGGGGCGGTACTGGCCCGTCGCGGCTCGTTACTGCAACCTTTTGAGCAGAGTGCTCGACGAGCACAAAGACAGCGAGCGCCAGGGTGGCGGGGAAGTCCCCGGCAGCGTGAAGATACTGGCTGATATGAGGCGGACGGCGTTTGATTTGGATTTTTTGATAAGTCGCCAGCCGAGGCATGTTCCCCATAATGTTCTGAATGGGAATGGTGGGAATGGGCATAATGGGAATGGGAATGGTGGTAATGGTGGAGGGGGTGGGGGATGGCAGAGCAGGCTGGCGAGTGTCACGCCCTTGTCGAGGACGCCGGCGCCGAACGAGCTGGAGTATTTGGATGTGTTTGACTTTTTTAATGTGCCGCGGTTGCCGGTTGGGCCGGGGACTGGCGTTGGCGGCGGCGGTGGTGGTGGTGGAGCGGCGGAGGGGAATGGGAATGGGATGGATGCTAGCGCTGGGGGTGGGAGTGTAACGAGTGTTGCGGTGCCGGGCGAGTTCAACATTACGGATTTTATGGTGGATGCGAATCGGGACTGGCTGTTTCAGCAGGGAGGGGAGTCGAAGTTTATGCCTTGATGGGCAGGAGGAAAAGAAAATGGGAAATGATGGGTGGTTTGGATGTGTAATGTGATATCCTATGGCCATGGTTCATGTTAGGTAGGCGAGAGGCTTGATGCATGAGAACAAAACATGTGCTGGCCGTCTTTCTCTGGCCCTCGACGACGGATAGCCGGCGCAGTGAGTCCAAATCCAGAAAGTCCAAGTGAGCTGGGCAGCGAGACAAAGGTTTGGGAAGGATTGCCAAGATAAGCCGGGAGGGAGAACATTCGGATTCGGTCAGCCGGCAAGGCTTCCTTTCCGCCTTCTGCGGGGTGCGGATCGACCGAACTTCAACCTCCGCCACCTCATCTCACATTATCCCGTCTTTGTCATCCCATCTCGACCACAACGTGGGGAAGGCGGCATCATGGATGAGAAGATTCGGGATGGCGCTTGGACGACGCCGCCGGTGCTAAATGGAGAGCCAAGGCGACTCGATTACAGAACGCGGTTCAGGTTTCGCGTCGCCGCTCTCGTTGTCGGCATCGTCCTCCTTGGCTTGTTCACACACCGGCGACACCGCGACATCCCTGTTTTCAGCCATGGCCCTGACAGCGCTAAGGAGGCACCTCCTACCGCGCACAACGACCCCATGAATCCGTGGGAATCAGTCAGTTTCTTCCCAACGTGACCCTCACCGTCATCATCACTCATCCGAGTCTAACTGTCTCACCAGATCACTCCCAGCACCGACCTGCACTGGCACCCCTGCTACACCTTCATCAACCCCTCCTTCCTCTGCGCCCGCCTGACCGTCCCGATGGACTACTCCCACCCGCTCAACTCGTCTTCTCACCCTCCCAACTCCAAAGTCGACATCGCCCTCCTCCTCCTCCCCGCTCAGCAATCCTCTTCCACCCAACCCTCCCCCAATAATACCAGCCCAAACAAAAAGAAGCTAAAATCCCCCTTACTGATAAACCCCGGCGGCCCCGGCGGATCAGGCGTATCCCTCGCCCTCCTCACCGCCCCCTCAATGCAAAAGATCCTTGGCCACGACCAGCCCATCCTCGGCTTCGATCCAAGGGGGATAGGGTTTACGACTCCGAGAGCGGATTGCTGGGCTAAGCCGCCGCCGGAGAAGTGTCGTCGTCCTCAGCATACCTTAACCCATCACAACTTGAACAGTGACAACAGGTCAGGCAATGGGGGTGACGATGATGATAGTAGGAAGAGTCCGGGGTGTGAGGAGGATGTAGCGGCTGGTCTGCTGCACCGGTTGGAGTGGGAGAATACCAATGCCGCGTATGGACTTATTGGGGAGAGTGAGGTGGCGGTGAGGTATTTGGATGCTGCGCAACGGGGGGTGAATGGGTTGTGTCGGTGGAAGGATGGACTTTTGGAGGAGGATACTGGCAGTGTGTTAAGGTGGGCGGCGACGAGACATGTGGCGAGGGATATGGTCGAGGTTGTTGATGCTTGGGGGAGGTGGGTTGATACACATGACGAAGGGGTGGTGGCGGATGAGATGAGGGGGAAGTTGGTGTATTGGGGTTTCTCGTACGGGACGTACCTTGGCGCGACGTTTGCGAGGATGTTTCCTGAGCGGGTAGGGAGGTTGTTACTCGACGGGGTGGTGGATGCCGAGTTTTATGAGGAGGAGGTGTGGAGGGAGAGTTTGGTGGACGCGGACAAGGTGCTGGGGACGTTCTTCAAGTATTGTGCCGAGGCAGGGAGGAAGTGTGACCTGTACCGGCCGGGAGATACGGCGGATGACGTGCAGAGACGGTACGAGGCCATCATGGAGAGACTGGACACCAGCCCGCTCACGTTCAACCACCCGGAGAACCATTACCCGGTTTTGGTCCGCGCCAGCCGCATCAAGATGATCGTCTTCAGCATCCTGTACGCGCCGATTCAGGGGTTCCCTGTGCTGGCCACGGTGTTGAACTACGTCTACAAGGAGAACCATGACGCGCTGGGCGGGCTGTTCCAGGATCCGCAGCTGCTGTGCACCATATCCGGAAACCCGGCCGTCATGGGCATGCTGACAGACGCCCAGCGCGCCATCATGTGCAGCGACAAGAGGCAGCCGGTAAGCCATCCCTTACTCTTCCCCCGGTAGCATTCCACTATTAACGACTGCCAGATGAACATGACCCTCCCCGAGATAACCACCGCCTACAAAACCATGTCCACAACCTCCCAATTCGCCGACATCTGGATGAGCCTCATGCTCAAGTGCAACGGCTGGGACATCTCCCCTCCCCATCAAACCCCCGCCGACCCGTGGACCATTCATCAGACCGCAAATCAGATCGAAACAGCCAACCCAATCCTCTTCCTCTCCAACACCTACGACCCGGTCACGCCGCTCAAAGCAGCCGTCAAGATGGCGCTCAAGTTCAAGGGCGCGGGGCTGCTCGAGCAGGAGTCGCAGGGGCATTGTACCATTGCGACTGTGTCCAGGTGCACTGCTAGAGTTGTTAAGGAGTATGTGAGGAGCGGGAAACTGCCGGGCCCGCCGAGGAATGTAGATGAGGAGTTTGATGGGGAGTGGGAGAAGTGTGGGGTGGATGAGGTGCCGTGGAAGAGTGTTGGATCGAGTGAGGCTGCGGCGTGGGCGGCTGAGGAGAGGGAGATGGCGGAGGGGTGGCGGCATTTGGGGAGGGTTTTGGAGAAGATGGAGAGGTGGGGGTTGTCAGGGAAGGAGGAGGGGATGGATATGGCAGAGGTGATGGCGTTGGCTAGGTAGGGAGCAGGGGATTTGATCTGTTGTTCTTCAACCTTCCTCGGCTGTTTATCCCTGTTCTGTCCTTCTTTTCCCGCATTCCCTCCCTTCCATTTCTCCCTTTTTCTTTGCTTTTCTCCCTCTACTAGGTATTTACGTGTTTGCTCTTGTGATGATGCTGTCTGACAGAGCGAACCAGTTACTAATGTTAGATACTGTCCTGGCCCCTGAGAATGTTCCAGTGCAGCGATACCGCGTAATTAACTACACATCACAAGCCGTCTGGCAATTCCAAGTTCCACGTTTCCAATCACGTTGTCAAGCTGAGTCCTGCTGAACCATTGGCCGCCACTTCGCCGCCGCGGCGCGGGGTGAAAGCCACCAGCCTTGTTACTGCCCAACACTCGAGTTAGGCTTGTCGCCATCAGTTCGCCTACCGTCATCGACATGGCGGCATCCCGGGCTAAGCTACTGTGATGCCTTGGCGACTACGGCTGCTCTCCCGGAAGTCTTTCCGGCAACACGGGAATGCAAAGGATAAAGAAACATCCAAAGACCAGCAGCAAACCCCTTGCCACACGCAGACAGTCGCTGGCGAAACATCTTCTGGCACTCCACCACGAGGATGCAATGAGACCTCTGCTGTCGCGAAGGACATCTCTTGTCCTCCACCTCTGCCCGAGCCGACATCTACGGAACAAGTTCCTGCCGCCAACTCAACGTCCGTCCTGCAGCTGCCGACAGCCCCGGCGACCGACCCTGTCGAGAACCAGCCCGAGACGTACCCCGACGAGAATGATCCCGGAGTCAATATGCCAGCCCAGGTTTGGGATCGTGCCTCTGATGATGCCGAAGGGAAAGACACAGAGGCGATGGACGCATCACGCTATCCCCTTCCCTCGTCCACCTACAGCGAGCCCTACGGCGCCGACGACTCCTTCTTTTACGGCGTCACTTTCGAGGACCAGTACACCGATCAAGAGCTCCAGGAAGCCCTGTGGAGCCAGAAATTCATCAGCGGAGAAGATATCCTCGATGATTATGGAACACACTGGGGGCTGATGGAGGGTTCCAGCTTCGATCCAATACCGGCAGCGGACCAGTAAGTTTGCCAGCCCGGGCCTATGTTTTGCGTTGACTCATGACCCGGGCCCTTTGCTAACTGAGTTGCTTTTCTCCACTTCACTCTAGGCCTAGCATTGAGGAAGAAAGCGTATACCCTTCTCGTTATCCGGACTGTAACAAGACGGTCAGCCGGGAGGCCGACCTCGAGCGGCACTACAAGATATCCCACGATACCGACGACAGCAGACCGAAATACCCGTGCGACTACAAGAGATGCTGCCGACACACGGTGCCGTTCTTCCGCCTAGACCACTTCCGAGACCACCTCCGACTTTCCCACAAGGAAGATCTGCTGCGGAGCGGCGTTGAGCCCAACAAGGAGTGGTGGGCGTCCCGGTCCGAGTGGGCAGTGCGAGGCGGCTGGTGGCGCTGCAGCCAATGTCTTATCCGGGTAAAGCGGGCGAAGGACGGCTTCGTCTGTCCTGGCTGTCAGAATCCTTGCGAGAGCGAGCGGCAGAGCTACAGGCTCGAGTTGAAACCGTGGAGGTGACAGCGTCTGCCTACCTTATATTCCAAGCTGTTGGTAGCAAGTAAGGTTGGGGATCATCAGGTCGTTTTCCGTCAGCAACCTTCTTCATCCACCAGTTGTGTTTTGGCCGTTCCATTCAATTCTTCCGGCAGCCCAGGGTCCTTGAGTTCCCGGTGTCATTGTTCTTTCTTTTGCTTTTTCCTGAGCTCTGATTAATCACTCCCGCAAAATTCTCTCAACCACTCTCCACAATCCCTGGTCCTGTCTCCTATTTCCCTAGCAATGGTCACCGTTTACGGCATGGAGAGTACGATCGATCCCTTCTTCACGGAAAACACCACAGCAACAAGACTTGAGTGCAACGATTTCGCCCTCCGCCATGACTCCCCGCCAGTCACGCCTGTTCCGATCCAAGGCTTGTTCAGCTACACTGTCATAGTCGGCACAAACAAGATCTTCCAATTTCGAGTCCCCAACTCCAGCATCAACCATGACCTCTTCGACCTGGCAGTGGCAACGCACGGCAAACTGGTGCCAAACCTCGGGTACCACAGCACCATCGGACAGGCCCAGCCTCTCTGTGTCTGCGAGATGGACAAGCTGCCGGGGATTCCCTATATTTCCCCATACCCTTGCCATGGACACCACGACCCTGGAATCAGTCACTCGTCAGGCAGCGGACAGTCTGAGTCACGGGCATGGCAAGGTGAGAGAACCTCTCTAGTTACTGTACCCTTCATGCCGTGGTTTTCTGACACGCCGCCTTTTCGGCGTCCACGTTCTTCGCACAAGCATCGATGGAACAACCCGCAGCACCTTCCCACCACCGACCAAATCACCGCTCTCACCTCCGAGTTCGGCGAAGCCTTCACCAGGCTTGCCGCGTCCCTTCCTCCCCGCTCCACGCCCATCCCGACCCGAGTCCGACAAGGTCTCCCAGCTCTGCTCTCAACCAGTTCAGAGCTCCCCTTGGCGCTGACACACGGCGACCTCAGCAAAACGAACCTCCTCGTCGACCCGGACACGGGCGAGCTCACGGGTGTCATCGATTGGGCCGAGGTGAGGGTCCTGCCGTTCGGCTTCGCGCTGCATGGGCTCGAGAACCTGCTGGGGTACATGGACTTGGCAGGATGGCATTACTACAACGATGCCCAGGAGCTCCGCGAGCTGTTCTGGCGCGTGTTTCGGGAGGAGACTGGTGGTGACATCTCGGATGCTGCGTTTGAGTTGATTTGGACGGCGAGAATGGCTGGTCTTTTGTACCGGTATGGGTTCGTTGTTGATGGCAGGGAGGTTATTGGGGTTGTTGGCCCGGAGAGCTCTTCGATGGGGTATTACTTGGATGCGTTTTGCATTTTGGAAGGCTGGGTTCCCGTTGGCTTGTTCAGTCCTTGACCCATATTGGATGAGGGCTTGCTCCTTCGAAGTTCGAGGGGAGCTTTGAGCGCCGGGGACAGACACAAATGACCCCTTCTCTAGCTTCCTGCTCGACCTGGCGCATCCAAAAGCTCCGCATGCTCCTCCTCCGTTGCCTCTTGCGACGTCACAGGAACCAAGAAAGCAACAGGTCTGCAAATCTGCGAAGGATCGTCGAGTCTTGCCCATGCCTCTGGCGGAACACGGGCCCTGACCCATTCCGCCTCCTCGGGGTACTGTCTCACAAAGTTCACGTGGTCCTCAAACAGAGTCAGATTACACGCGAGCGTGTTCATCAAGCGGCCCCGGCGGATGCGTATTTCCTCGGCCTGCGAGTGATACTGCCTCGTCGGCATCGAAGCCGCTGGGACGGCCTGGAGCTCGGCCGGGGCCATTCTCTCGAACGGGTACTGGCGCACCCGACGACGGAGCGCGGCTGGGAGGGGCCCTTGCATTTCGATAATACTGCTCCTGCGGTCAGCCGGATGCATATCAAAGACTCAAGGAGTCTTGCTCGCGAGATAAGTAACGTACAATTCAGTCCCGGTCCATGTAAGCCACAGGACTGGAGGGTCGGCAGGCAGAACCGGGTCCGGGCCGTAATGGTCGACTAAGAACCAACACTCGCGGTCGTCAAAGGCAAACTCGCAGCCGCGGTGCCAGGTGCGCTCGCGGTCGTCGTCATAATCGCGCTGCCAGACTCGTTGGCAGATCAGGTTCTTCATGTCCCCGGTCCGCTGCTCGAAGCTGGTGTGCTTGTCGCCCGGCACGAGATGGGTTTTGGTTTGCACGAGAACCCGTAATGGTCGGTCGAGTTCGGCAGCGGTTTGGTCTGCTTGTTCGTGGCTTGGGGCGGCCATCGAGCTGGTAACCATCGAGGTGGATAATGTGCGGTTGACGGGAAGGGCTCGATCGGATGAAAGAGTTCAGGATTCAAGAAGTGGTGCAGCGCGCCGCCGATCGCTGTCGGCCAACGATGGGACTGTTGGCTGCGGCTCGGGCAAGCGCAGCGGCTTGCAGGGTCCCATGATTGGCCAACCACTTGAGTGAGAACCTGAGGCAGGATTAAGATTCTGAAAGGTAACGTGCGGCAACCATGTGGCCATCTGCGGTCAGAGTCGCGTTTTGTACTCGTTTTGCAAGAAGGTGCAATCGCCAAAACTTCCTCCCAGTTCAACCCAATACGGCAGTCGCTCCTTCCCCAACTGTCTCTTATCTGGGGTCGGACCTACCCTAGCACCAATCGGAAGGCGCTCGCTTAATTACCGAATCCGGTATAGTGTAACGGTTAACATATCGCGTTTTCACCGCGAAGCTCGGGGTTCGATTCCCCGTACCGGAGTATTTTTGCCTGAATTGTCCTTTCATGTGCCTCAGGTATTCCGAGTGATGAAGTGCGCATTATTTTCGAGTGGCTAGAAAAGTATTTAAGCTTGCTGGCTTCAATAAGCCATTTTCAGCGCTTAATTCTTTTCTTACTATTTTTCCGCGAGGAATTGAGGTGTTCGTCTGGATGCGGGAAGGAACGGTGGTTGGGGTCGCTGCCTCATTGCATTTCTGGCCCAAAATGGAAACACCCTGGATTCTGATGCCCTGATTTTCGTTGCAATTTTTCCACCGACATCGATCTTAAACTCGCACATTTTATTCACCAAGCCATTGGGTTCTCCTCTGTCGCATTGCACCGCTTCATTCTCGCCCCAAGTCAATCCATCATCCCACACTGCCACACTAGCACATTGTTTTGACTTCCCTTTTGCATCGTAGCGAGGCACGTCTTACGTTCTTTATCTTGACCCTTCGGGCCCTCGCTTCTTACTTTCTTTGCACTTCCCTTCACATCTCGTGCTTCTCGAGAGTAAAACGAACAAAAAGAGCGCAGTCCCTCCTGGCCTCCGCATCCTCTCACTCCCCTCCTAATTATTTCCCCAACGACTCCCGCACATAGTTCAGCAGCAGCGGCCCGACGCGCGACGCAATGATCTTGTCGCCGTCCAGGTTGGGGTGCACGCCGTCGCGCAGGTCAGACGTTGGGAAGCCCGTGTAGCAGTCGGCGATGGCGATGGGCGAGTCGGTGCTGTTGAGGCCCTTGGCCCAGTCCGGGATGCGCGCGTTGAGCGCCTGGATGGCGCTGTTGGAGCCGAGGGAGAGCGGGATGACGAGGTCGACCTGTCACTCTTCAGTCAGCCTGGATCCTTGGGAAAGGGTGGGGAGGGGGAGTGAAACGGACAATGATCTTCATCTTGGGATTCGCCGCGCGCATGATATTCACCATCTTGGTATACGCCGCAATGATGTCGTTGGTGCTGTGGCCGCGGAACACGTCGTTGGTGCCGAGCATGAACATGACAATGTCGGCGGGCGTGCTCTTGAGCCAGTTGGTCAGGTAGCTGTTGGCGATGTCGATGGCCAGCCAGCCCGAGTGGCCCTCGTGGTGCTGGTCCCAGTTGGCCGTTTTGGGCTTGCAGTTCTGCGGGTTGCTGTTCTGCGACCCGACGTACTGCACCTGGCTCGCGAGCCCGGCGTCGGCGAGCTGGTCCCACACCATGCTGCGCCAGCAGGTGATCTCCGTGATGCTGTCGCCGAGGGGCACTGTTGTTTGTTAGTAGGGATACCCGAGGGGGCCATGGAGGAGGCGGCATACTGATCCTCAGCTTCTGGGCTTGACGTTCGGCAACCTGGACTGGCCCAGCCACTGCCAGGCTGGCCAGGCTGGCCGCAGAGAGAATGCTAGAGAAGTGCATGTTGACCTCAGACCCAAAGACTTCACGGTTGACACTCTGGGAACGGCCCTGGCTCGAAGGATTCAGGGCAACAAGTCCTTCTTATCCTAGCTGGGAAGCTTCAGGAGTGTCCTGGCTGGCCAGGCTGAATAACGTCGAATTATCTGTGAACATGCGAGTCCACTTTGAGCGGCTGTTACTCACCCTGAGGTCCTGGAAATGTCTAATGGCGCGCTTTTAGGCCACATACTATTATCCAGTCGGAGCACTGACCGAGAAGTCTTCCAGAAGCCCGAATGTAACTGTCGCCGCACGTGTTCATCTACCGGGTGTAAAGCCATGGTCCTGGGCCGGATGGGAGGAGGTCATCAGGGAAGACTGACGTTCACAGTCAACTGCTCCGTTTTCTCTTTTTGTCCGCCTTGAAGTTCTTACACTTGGTCCGAGTCGGCCAAGGGTGATGCTGATTGGACGTCTCTGTCTCATATCCGGAAGGGGATAAATGGAGTTTGTATCTCATAAGGGCTTTAATGTATCCCAATTTACCCCGAGCCTCGGAGCTGGGATCGGGAACTGGGCAACGGAGGACATGCGGGGAATTAACTTGAGAACCGTACCTCCGAGACCCATGCCGCGCAAGAATTCGACAAGGTTTGTTGCGGAAGCGCCCAGCTGGGACACTGCCAGTGATGCTTCAGAAGCATGTGTGACTGGCAGACTTGCGGTGGTAGTGAATAGGGTTTGGCGAATGTGGATGTAAGTTGAGAGTCTTGATGACCGAGGACTCCTCAACTCGCAAAACCGGTAGTGGTTGGAAACCAGCACAAGCAACACGCAAAAGTGAACATTCAAAGGAACCGGGCACACAAAGAAGAAGCTTGAATCATGACCAGTCGCCTGTGAAGCAGACCCTGGAGACGCTTCCCAGCGAAGACAAGCAGTGGAGCAAAAAGGACGAGCCTGAGTGACTCAGCTCCATGCTTGACAACTGTGAGATTCGAACTCACGCCTCTTGCGAGAACGCAATGCACCCCTTCTTGAGGGGAAGGATGATCCTTGAGTGCGTCGCCTTAGACCAACTCGGCCAAGTTGCCATTTTTTAGAAGTCGTGGGCCTGCTGTGTTTCACAACAACACAAGGCCCGAAGGGGAGAGAGATGCACATCACACCTTAAAACCACCATAAACACATCCTGCAAGTTGCTCCGAGTCCCTAGTGCGGCTGGAAAGAGCCAGGGACAAGTACATTCCACCTTGACATGAAAGACATGAGCATGTCTGCTGTGGTCAACGAACTACAGGAAGGCTATGCTTGAGAAGTCTGTCGATATCGCTTTTCTGACATGCTAACGCTGATTAATCATGTAGAGCAGTCCCAGACCCCTTTTGAGCCATGATCCCTTCTTGACCATTGACAACTCCACCGCTTCTGACACCAACATCCTGCTGGGACATCCCTCTTAACATCAGGTGCTTCCGCCCGTGAACAGCCCCTCCTTAGCGCCAACAACAACTCCGTTTATTTCCTCAAGAAGCTGGCTGGCGGTGGGACGAAGCGCTGGGTTCGGTTCCAGGGCCCAACGGACGAGCACGGTGAGCTTGAGGAGACGGTCTAAAACAAAATCGCGATCCTCACTGGCCAGCTCGCAACCCATGTCAAAGACCATGCCGAATATCGCGTGGGACCGTTCTTCATATGGCATTGCTGCTACCTGATTAGCCTTGCTGATAACTGGCCGCCGTTGCTCTGAATGTTGCGGTACTTACTTGCCCACTTCTTCTGCCATTGTGCCAAACCTGCTTCGTCAAACCACTTTCTGGGAAGCGATTCCGCAATGGAACACCCAGCCAGCAGCCGCCATAGCTGTGGCATCAGTCAGCAAACCATGCACAAAAGGCGCGGTGAGTCTCGGGCCAGCCTTACCATGCAACCCAGGGCCCAAATGTCTGCAGCCGCGGAGGCAGGGGCAGATGGGTTCGCGATAACCTCCGGTGGGCTGCCAACGTTGGGCGCTCGCATGTCCGATAGACCCTCTTGAGGCACTGGGAGAAACGATAAAACGTCAGCGCTCAGTTTCCGGGATCCTCAACCAAGCTGCAGTTGTCCTGGCCCAACGGGATTCCTCGACTGTACCTTCGTTCCCCCGGATCAACTCCACCGACAAGTCGCCCAACCTCAGCTGGGATCCAGGAGGTGCAGAGATTCCCCAAGAACCGTTCTCACCAGGCCCTGGGACGCGAAGGACAAAACTGCTCAGCCCAAGATCTGCAAAACACCAAGCATCAGCATGTGAAACGAGCGGAGAGATCCCGGACTCGGAGCCCATATCGCAGGGGTGGAAAAATCCTTACTGCCATGGCACGACCCAGAATCATGCAAGCGGCCCACCGCTTTCACACATTCCATCAGGATGCGAAGGCGATCGTGGGCACTCCGCCCGATGCCAAAGTTTAGGTTGTCCATGGACGTTGCGAGCTCAGTCACCTTGCGCACAACAGCAGGGGTAGTCGGGTGATCATCCCCCGGTCGTTGGGCAGGGCAAGCAATGTTCAGGGCGAAGTATCTCGGCGGCTGCGTTGGGGCCCTGCGGCAGAGATCTGGTCAGTCTCTGAGTCTCGCGACAGCGACGTTGGCAAAACCCACGACGCTGTTCGAGAAGCGGAGGGGAACTTGCCTGTTTCTCGGTACGTCCTCTGCTACCCAAACGACGCCGGCCTTGCTCCAGCGGAGGAGCGAGACAACTCGATATCGGCCACCAATCAGCTGGTTGAGGAGGATTGCCGTGTAGTGCGCCCCTTTCGACTCGTCCGCGACTGAGAAGGATTGTGGGATTGGCTCTGCCATCGTTTCCCTTGTGCAAGTTGCAGAGAAGCCGGGATTTTAGGCTGGGAAATGAAGAAATGAAGAATGATGATTGCCAGATGTTGTGATGAGCGGGAAAGGCTGTCGTGAAATGGCGGCGTAGGCAAGAGGGGAACTGGCCCAGAATTCGACCGGCGGTAGCAATCGTGGAAATGGTGCTGCCCGTTGACTGTAACTATTCGCCTTCCAACAGGATCGGAGGACGGAAAGCGTGGGCAGGAAACAACGCGTCACTCAGCAAGAAAAGAAAGCGTGAGTAAGAAGATGAAATGCCAGAGACTTTCACAAGCACCCAGGGCCTGGCAGAGAAGGAGCGCGAAGCCTCAGAGAAGGGGCGAAAACGCAGAGTCAACCAGAATGGGAGTCAGTTGACAACTTGACGACAAACCCGCTTGCGTTCTATATCTCTGCGTACACGTCTCTGCAGCATGTCAGAACCCTGAACAAACGGCGCAAACGGATCATGACTCACGTGCGTCTCCGAAGAGGCACCTCCAGCCGGACCTTCCGCAGGAGATCATGGTCAATCTCGGCGGTTGCGATCTCCGGCTCGTCGGAGGCATCGCCAAGCTGGGCCAGGACGGCGCCCCATGGGTCGACAATCATGCTGTGGCCGTAGCTCACCCGCTTCTCGTTGTGTTTCCCGACCTGGACTGTCGTCAACATCCACCTCTGTAGCAATGGGCGGGAGCCGGTCTGGACATGCCTGCGCGGCAGCAATGACGTAGGACTGTGTCTCGATCGCTCGCGCCCTCAGCAGCACTTCCCAGTGTGCCTTCCCCGTTGGGACGGTGAAGGCAGACGGGAAGGTGATGATGTCGGCGCCCTGTCGTCTCAGGGCGAGGCTGATCTCGGGAAATCGCAGCTGAATGGCGTCAGCGGAGAACGCAAGAGAGGGAACAGGTGAGCCGACATCGAAGCATATTGTCGAGCCAACCTTCCCAACTGGCGTGTCGAACGGAGGCAGGATCTTCATGCCGGGTTCGACCCATCTGGAACCGAACACAATTAGCCCAGTCTTGTCAAGGTGTGACATGGTAGCATGCTTGCTTACTGGCTCTCCTTCAACACCGGCCCGCCCTTGATGTCGACGTCAAACAGATGGACCTTCTGGTATCGCTGTGCAATCTCGCCATGCTCGTCAATCCACAAGACCGTGTTCTTGACCCTGTGGGTGTCGGCGCCCGGCTCGTGGACGCCGACATGGATGGGCAGCTTTTCGCGACGGGCTTCTTCCCTGAGGCCGAGGACAAACTCGCTCTCGGTCACAGGCTTGACGAGGCGGACGCTTTCCTCGCCGGATCCGGCGATGTAGTCGGCAGCTTCGGGGAGGAAGAGGGCCTGTCGACTGGGTTCAGCCCTGAACGTTGTCAAGACTGGTCCAGCCTGACGAGGCAGGCATGGCGGAGTGGCAGTCTGACCTTTGCGCCGGCCAGGACTGCTTTCTTGACGAGAAGGCGACACTGGGCGAGGTTGTGGGCCATGCTGGCCGTCGAAGTCAACTGACCGACTGCCTGTCCTCAAGCAAGGGGAAAGAGTGTCAGCTCCGAATAACACGCAAGGCCACATGGCAGGCCAAGCAAAAACTGAAAGCAGGGTGCTCCTAGATGGATGGCTCCAAGCTTGAACATACCACACGCGCCATCTTGCCCACGCGCGAAACGGCTGTCGAGTGTCGAATATTTCCCCGACTTTCTTGGTGATCGGGTATTCCAAAGGCTTCCGATATTTCTGTGTTGGGGCAAGTCCAATGGTGAAAATCAGGAAAGTCAAAGCCTGCCCTGGAAGGGTGGTTGAGGAAAGAGCCGAGCGGAGCCCCGCACAGGCTGAGCACCTCGCGCAATTTCCAACCGAGGTGGAGTTTTCAGCTCCAACTTCACACTTCACTTCTCTCCCAACAGCGAGTGACAACCATGGATTCTGGCGGCGTTTATGCCTGTATCGTCGGCTGATGACGGCTGTGAATATGGAGAGGCTTGTTCGTTTTCGTCCCTGCTTGATCTGACTGCCCCCTCCTCACGCTGTTTGTCGTCCGATCTCAGCGGCACACACACTCCTTCCAAAAACCTGATCGAGATCGAGACAGCAGGTCACTGATGAAGGGACCCTGTGCTGAATACTTCTCGCTCGCCGTTGGCCAGGGATTCTCGCATTCCGCGCCAAGGACAAGGTCTCGGAGCATCACCCGGACGGAATTGGCCTGCCACAGCTGGCACAGCATGGCCGCCCCAACCTCCCAGCCTTGCGTGACTGAGCTTGTCGAAACCCCCGCAAGCCACCAACAGCTCGGGCTGCATCCGCTGATCGCCGGCTCGTTTGCCACCGATCCCGATTGGTCGATCCCACACCTGCCTGTTCGGCACGGCAGTTGCGCGGCTACGATCCCACGCCGGCTCGTTGAGGAGGAGCCACATTCCCAAGACGGCCTTTCCTCGCTGCATGGCTTGACGCACACTGCAAGTTGGGCACAGGAACTGCTGCCGGCTCTGGGTGATGGCTTCGTGTGAAACCCCCGTGGCGAGGGTCGAGGCGGACCTGTAGGTCACACAGCTCGAAACGCCAGACATTTCGCAGACCAGCATCTCTCCTCGTCTCCCTCGAGCTAAAATGCCCTAATTTAGCATCCGGCGATGCCCCCGCGACTTGTCAGTTGCTTCTTGATCGGCGGCGCAGCGGAATTGTGGGGCTGTCTTGAGAACAATACTAAGGGCGCGGCAACAGACAATAGCAACGAGAGACCGACTATTGCGGAACGCGCTTAAGCACCTGAATGGCTCACGACTCAGCACATCTCATTGTTCCCTGCAAATGTGCTACGTCTCATCGACGTTGGTATTCTTTGAAAACGGCCGCTCGAAGCACGCTTGGGAAGAGGGGGCATGGCCTGGACTCTGGGATTGTTCTTTGACAGAGAGAATAGGGGTCGCCCACGAAGCGACATCTCCGTCTCCACGACCGCCAGAGCAATTTCAAGCTCTTCGGGTTGTCATCTCTCATCAACTCCTTCAAAACCTCTCCTCGGAGCTCTCCACCTCTTCGACTTGGACAGATACTTAACCGACTTACACCCGCCTTGGGGTCATCAACAACACCAGCACTCAACACCAACACACCAGCTCAACTACTCAGCGCCTCCTTAACAACCTCCTCTGCTCCCTTTCTTTGACAAACCCCCTCGCCATGTCGTCCAACGCCACCTCCCCCGGCGGCGGCGGCGGCCCCCCGCCCTCCCCACCCCCCTTCAACCCGCTCAACCAAGACTCAACCATCCTCTACTCGGACGGCGTCACCCCGATCCCCTTCAACACAGGCGCCCTCAGCCAGCTCTACTACTACGCCATGGCCCTCTGCATCAACTACGGCAGCCAGATCGGCGCAAGCTTCATCATGCTCGTCGTCGTCCTGGCCATGACCCCCCGCGCACGCTTCAAGCGCCTTCCCACAATCATCAGCATCGCCGCGCTGACGCTCAACACCATCCGCATGGTTTTGCTGGCGGTGTTTTTCACAACCCCGTTCATGCAGATGTACGTCCTCGTCTCGGGCGACGGCACCGTCGTGCCCAGGGGGAACTACAACCTGAGCGCCGCTACTACCGCGCTCAGCATCCCCATGACGATGCTCATCATGGCCGCGCTGGCGGTGCAGGCGTGGTCGATGCTCAAGCTGTGGGATTTGAGATACAAGATCCCCGCTGCGCTGGCGTCGGTCGCGCTGGTGCTGGCGTCGATCGCGCTGAATATTGTCACGACCGTGGTGCAGGTCAAGACGATTTTGGGCGAGCAGATGGCGGTGAAGGACGGGGTGAAGCAGGCGTACTTGGCGGTGATTACCGCGTCGATTTGCTGGTTTTGTTTCTTGTTTAATGTCAGGTTGGTCATGCACATGTGGACCAACAGGAGTGTGTTGCCGAGCTTGAGGGGGCTGAAGGCGATGGATGTGTTGGTGATTACCAATGGCATTCTGATGTTCATCCCGGGTAAGTTTTTCTCTTCCATCCTCACTCCCAACCCACCATCATCTGACAACCACTGACCTGTTGCGATCAAGTCGTCTTCTCCGCCCTCGAATTCGTCAAATTCGACCGCTTCGAAGTCGCCTCCCTCACCCTAACCTCCGTCGTCATCGTCCTGCCGCTCGGCACCCTCGTCGCCCAGCGCCTCGCCAACCCGGCCTGGTTCGGCAGCACCGCTGCCGGCAGCGGCGGCGGACCTTCCTGCGGCACTGGAGGCGGAGGCGGCGGGCTCAACTCGTTCAACACAAACAGCACCGGCCTGTCGTCGACGCGCTGCGGCGCCGTGTCCTCGGCGGCTGGCACCACGGCCAGTACTAGCACTGCGAAGCGGCCGCTGCTTATGAGTGTTCGCAGTCGGGAGGGTGGTGTTCACCGTGGGCAGGGTGCGGTGATGACGCATATTGAGGGGTCGTCGAATGGGTCGTCGGAGAAGGGACGGGTGGGACATGCTGATGGGGATGAGGATCTTTTGGCCGATGACGGGGATGATCTGGAGCGCGGCGTGAGGGTGGATTATGGTATTGAGCGGAGGGAGGAGCGGTTGCCGAGTAGGAGCTCTTAGGGAGAGCTGCTGTTTGGGAGGGCCGTGGAAGGGGAGGAGGTGCTTTAGGTGCAAAATCACTGATGGGGAGTAATAATTCGGGGTTGGGTTGCGGAAGTTGCGGCGTTGAGGGCCATTCAGATTGCATTGGGCCGGTGCAGTTTCGTTTCTCGGGGTCATTCATTGGGGTCCATGGAATGGCGTTTTCGATTCCCTTGTTTTGACAGTCAGCAGTGCTTCGTCTCGCCGGGCGGCGGGTGTACTTACCTTAATCTGGGCTCTTTGTCCTTGCACCGAGAATGCATGCAGTGTGTTCCGAACCTTGGAGGCAAACATTCTTTCACCTTTTGTGGTGAGTGTTTGCGCTACAGTCTTTTCTGCTTGGACTTGCAAACAGTGCAATGCTTAAGGTAGATTGTCTTCCACTGCAGGTTGTTAACGGGCCTGGAGATTTGCAAAGGTTGATGGGCAATGATGGCTGGAGGAGATCCTTCCATATTTGGTGTTCAGTTCCAAGTCCTCTCAGGGCAGGAAGTCGAAGATCCGCAGGCAGTCTCACCCTGCCACGTCACTCCCCTTCGCACTCCCACCGGGCACTGCTTTCTGCAGCGGGTTTCCGAGACCACCGTGACCAACATTAAACTCCGGCCTGGCCCTCCGCTGCCTTCGTCCAAACACTGCAAAGCCCCGAGAAGCCGGCAAAGCCCACGAACACAACCACTAATTAACATGGGGGAAAATCACCCTGCCCTGGATTTCTCGGACCTCCAGTTAAAGCCGGCGCCGCTGCGCCTCCGCAAGAGTCAATCGAGCAACGTCTCTTGTCGCCACGACGGTCTCTTGTCGTCTTCAGAGCGCATGGACGACGCAGCCGGTAGAATGGCCGCCCAGGAGAACACCGGTTGCGGACAAACGCTGTCTCCCAAGGTTTCCACAAGCGCCCTCGTTGCGTTGGTGTCAAAGTTCGAGTCCCTCAGGATTGTTTCCAATCCTAAAGCAAGCAACTCGAGAGAGGCCGCCTACCTTGCCAGTCCTGAGGCGCCGCGACACACTTCCGGTTCCGAGTCAACCACCGATGGTCCTGATTCATCGGTCGCGCCGTATGCGAGTCCCGTCCCACATGTTATCCCTTCGTTGAAAACCGCCAGCAACGCCGTCGATCGAGCCTCTGCAGCGAACGTGGCGTTGCCATCCATCAGGCCCCAGAGTCCCGTCACCCACGAATCATCCGCGAGAGTCAAGACCGACTTCCAGACGAGCGTGGGGAGCTGTTTGGGTACGTCAGGCACATCCGAGGACTAGGTGTCTCAGCTGCGGCCAGTCGTTGGGAACTACGAGTCACCGAGACATCAACACGAGGGAAGGGTTGGGGCGCGGAAGGCCTTGAATCCAGCATCAGTTGCGGACAGGAGGAGGCTGTTTGAGCGCCTTTCAGGTCAGTGTCTTGTAGGCCTGGAGATCTGCCCCTTCCACGATGTTGACCGATCTAGGCAATGACCAGTACGCAGTCCCCGTTCTCACACCTGTCACGGCTCGATCTGTCAGGGTGATGTCCGTCCAGACCAAGCCGGCATGCTCTGTTCTCCGAGCTGTTCAACATCGCGGGACGAACCCATCGGGAACCTCGAACACCAAAGCGAGTGCGCAGCCTTCCAGTCTCCAGCGACGCCGAGGACATTCCGAGCCGCTCGCAGACAAATCTCATGCAGACGCACTTCTTGTTGGCCAGCAAGACATCGAATCCCGGCACAAGACTCTGAGTGTCGCAGACTTGCGGAAGGCCTTCGAGGCGCAATATGGGCCCAATACCACGACAGTTTTCAGCGCCTCGCTTCCAAACACACCGGAACGGGCCCAGCCCCGAGAGACCGACAAGCCCAACACAACAGGGGGTCTCAAGTGCCGAGGGGCGTCCACCTTGGGTGGCGAGCGTCGAGTGGCCGACCACGAGGTTCTTTCTGCGACTGCACGATATCCTCTCGCGAGAAACAGGCTTCCTGATCGCCGCCCCCGGGATGCCACCATTGGGCACTTCCATGGCAAAGAGCTCAGGGCCAGTCTCGTTGACGAGCTCTCGCAGACCCTCCTTGCCAAGGGGGGACATCCACCCAAGCGCGGCGGTATCAAGCACTTGGCTTCTCTGGACTCGTCAAGTTCTGGCTCGACGGATGTACGCCCCCTTTTGCTACCTCGGTCCGTCCCGGGCAAAGCCCACACCATACCGACTTTGAGAAACAGCCCTCGAAGGTCCCCAGCGAGAAGATTACCGCAGGGCTCTGAAGAATCCTCAGTAAGACACAGCGAGTCCGCCGAGCCATCGGACTCCCCATGCCTGCAGCACTGGAGAAACCGAAGGGACATGAGCCAAATGAAGTCGAGTCCCAGCTTACCGATCATCGTACCAACCACAATTGGTGCAAGCACTCGCGGATCCCTTCGCCGGACTTCGTCTTGCGCCGGTTTCGCAGTCCGTCACAGTCTCGATGCTGGTCGACGACATGGGCCGTTGCATACCGAACGCAGGACGACTTTCCAAGACAGTCTCACGGGGGTCACGTCAGATAGTTCGAGAGCTGGGACAGTCGATGCCCACGAGTCTCCAGTGAGAGACAGAATCCATCTGTTTGAGCAAATCAGCCAACCTACCGGGGACGAGGCGTTGGCTGAAAACAAGAATTTCCCTGGGTCCGAAGAACTCAAGAAGGGATCATCAGGTAAAGGGCCATTGCCTTGGGAACTCAGGACCGGGCGCCCAACACTACGGTCGTTTTCTTTCAGTCGCCGACGCATGTTTTCCGCCACAAAGAATCGGAATGAAGCTTCGAGAGGAGAGAGGAACTCCACGAATGGGTTCTTCCAGGGACGCAACCTCACCCGCTCCGAAGATGGGATCTCAAGTCGCACTCATACCGGAACCAAGTGGGAGACAAGCTTCTCCTTCAGGGCCACGTTGAGGAAACTCTCAGGATCCCATGGCGTCAAAAAACAGCTCACGTCTTCGACAACCACCGCACCCGGGCCCATGGCTTTCCCATCCACCGAACCCCCCAACAAGACAGCCAGAATCCCGCCACCCCCTTTTGCTTTCATTCGCACCCGACCGGAACACATCATCCCCAACGACAACAAGCCCAACTCAACAACCCAGAACTCCCCATGGCTCAAACCTCCTCAAACCCCATCCACTATCCACGACGCAACCCCAACCCAACGCACACGCTACAAGGACTCGCTCAGCCGAGCCTCGGGGGAGTCGTACAAGAAGACAGCCGCCGCGCTACCCGTGCTGAGCCAGACGCCCGCTCACGCCCACGACATCACCAACCCAAGAAGCAGGGCCGACCGAAAGCAACAGAACACCAGCAGCGAGAGCATGAGTAAGAGTTGGGGCCGGAGGGCAGCGGCTGCAGCACTGGATATTGGACGGCGTTTCAAGGCGAGGAAGGCGAGTTCCTCTCTTTCGTCCTCTGCCTCGGAGCATCTCGCAACAGCTGCTTCAGCATTGGAGTACACGTCAGCCTCGTTCTCCATCGGCGGGGTTGAAAATCTCAAGGGTGCTGAGCTCGGTATGGGAGCCGAAACGGATCAATACAACAGGCTGAGGAAGAAGAAAGTCGACTTTGCCTTTGGCCTTGGCCCAGCAGCCTCTTCGGGGGTGCTGGCCGGGGATGCTCACTCCTCGGAGCAACAGGACACTGTGCCTGCGGTTCCTGTTGTGCCCGTTGCGACGCCGGAGTGTGGGCTGCTTCATCCACGTCCTGCGAGGGTGTTAGATCTGGCCAAGTTTGAGAAGTTTGGTGTGCCTGTTGGCGGGGGAAGTATTACGAAGAGGAGGAGGAAGTCGGTGGAGGCAAGGTTGTGACTACTCGGTATCCAAATCATTCTCAGAAAGTTGAAGCGTGGTCCTGTCTTAGTTAGATTATTGGAGGCCGGGCGGCCAGGTTCTTGTGTGGCACGGTTTTGGTATCAGCTGTATCCGTCTTAGGTCGTTGTTTGTATTATCTGTTCAATTCCAACTATTATCTAGGGTCTCGGCCTGGACACACCTGGCATCTGCGGCAAGTTCGGCGTCTGGCTCTCCAACACTAGAGGAAGATGTGTGTGCCGAAGGCCAAGCGCAGAGAGGAAGCTCAGGAGAAGCAGGGAACAGGACAGAAGACGTTTTGGTTTGCCTCGAGAGTTTCTCGCATAGCTTCTACCATGCTCTGCCGTCAATCGCCCATCATTTCCTCACTCCAAACGTTGCCCCCATCAAACATTCCCCATCAACCCACCCCCAACCTCATCACCTCAGCTAGATCACGGCGCAGCAACACCTCCAAACCCCTACCCAGCCAACCCCATCCCCCTCCCAATCTTCTTCACAAGCGCCTTCTTCAAATACCACTCCCTCGCCAACCCCCGCGTCATCCTCGCAAACGTCTGCGGCGCAATCCTCCCCCTCTCGACCGCCCGTCCCAGCATGAAAATCGCATCCGCCAGCGCCCTCTCCTCGGCAACAAGTTCATACAGCTGGTTCCCCACCACCGTCGGCGCGACCAGTAGCTCATCGATATCTGGCTCTGGGTGTTTTGTCGACTCCTGTATGACCTTATCCGCTTTGCGCAGCGAGTCCTTCAGGATGGAGGTATTCGACGAAAGAAGGCCGGTTAGTTGTGTCAGCTGGGCGGATTCCATTTGGAGGGTCGTCACGGCCTGGAGCATGGCGGCGCGCTGGGCGTGGAGGCCTTGCAGGGAGGCGGTGTTTTGGGCGCGGGATTGCTGGCGGTAGGTGTGCAAGGTTTGGGCGAGCTGGTGCAGGAGGTGGTCTTTTTCTGGGTTGGGGGGGATTGGTGGGGGCGGGAGGGATGTAGGGGAGGGGATGGGCAGGGCCAGGTCGTCGTCCATTAGGTCGGGGGGAGGGGGCGGTTTGGGTTGGGGTTGGGGTTGGACGGGTGGTGGCGGTTGTTGCCAGGATGGGGGAGGCGCGCTGTATGCCTGGGGCTGGGCGGGTGGTGGTATTTGTCTGGGGTCGGTTGGTGGGAAGGGTGGTTGAGGAGGTCCTGGCGGGAAGCCGGCAGGCCGAGGCCCTTGGTATTGCGGGGGCTGGAGAGGAACGGGATGCTGCGCTGGAGGAGACAGTAGTCCTCTGACTGGCGGACTCTGTGGCGTCTGCGGTGGTAGCGGGGGCGCCGACTCATAGCGCGACGGCCCAGGTCTTGCAGGTGGCTCTTGCTGTACTCTCATTGCCTGTGGTACGTATTGGCTTGGAGGACCGCCAACCTTCGGCGGGGGCGGGGGGACAGGCGGACCGGCGGGATGAGCCAAGGCGGGAGAAGGTTGCTGTTGAGGCGTGGGCTGACTCCCGGGCTTCGGCGGGGGCGGGGGCGGCCTAGCCTCCTCCGGAGCGGCGGTTTGTACCCTGCTGGCAGGGCGCGGAGCCAAATCTGGCGGAAGAGGGGGCACCGGGGGAGGCGTAGGTGTGTGCCGAGCCGGGGACGACGGGGCCGGCTGCCGGGCAACAACGGGAGGCTCCTTTGCAAACACGTCCTGAAGGATGGTGAGGAAGTCCAGGATGGTGGATTTCTGGGGCCCAAGTTAGTCTCGCGTACCGCCTATTCGCACCCCTGTGTAACGTACATCCCAAAATGTCGACCACCCGACAAGATAGGGGTGATAGACCTGGCCCTGCGGGTCGACGTGTTGTCCTGGCCGCACCACCATTGTCTGCGTCGGGGTCACGTAGACCAGCGGCGGCTCGCGCGGGTAGGCGTGGGGCACCCATAGTGATATAGGGAAGCGGTAGGTTGCGCCGCGGAAGAGGACCGGTATCGTTCCCGAGAGATGGAGGAGCAGGGCCGAGGTGCCATTGGGGAAGGCTGCGCAGAGTTGTCAGCTAGGTTGGGCGGGAGAATGTGGGAAAGGACTGCGTACTATGGACATCGGTCCTCGGCGACAGCGACGGATACTGCGACAGGGCCTGGGCCACATCGTTGTAGGTCCGGTTGACGTCGTGGTATTCCTGGGCGGGCACTCAGTCAGCTTGCTTTGGGTTCGGTCGGCGACGCCTTCGCCATTGCGGGCTGTTGCGGGCGGCGCACACTTGTCAGGACGCTATAGAGCCAGTTGAGGACATGTTGTTGGACCACCATGTTGCCTGGTGCGACTGTGGCTCGGTGCTATCGTGGCATGGCGGGGTGAACTGTCGCTTGTTGTCGCAAGTTGGAACCTCGAAACCAGGAATGAGGCCATTGAGGTGCAACCCCTCCGAATCGCGTGTCTTGGAGCGCCATGACGACGGGCTTGGCGGGGAGTGGTCCATGCTCCCTCAAAGACCCACAGCGAACCCCTGCCGGGCACAGGCCATTTCCCAAATCCGCGGGGCCGATCTCGCCAGCGATCTGGAATCCTGGATGGCGCGCTTCCACTCGGCATTGTGCCCCACCATCCGCCACATGAACGCCAGAAACCATTCATCCCACGTCGCCCACGACGCCTGCGGCTTCGATCCGACATTGCCCGGAGTTTCGAAACTTGTCTTGACGGTTGAACGGTGTTGCTTCGTAATCCACACTGCCGCGGAAACAACGGCAATGACGTGCGACTGCAGAATGCAACGGAAGGCCTCGACTGTGGCCGCAGTCGGAAGAGGCACGGAGGCCGCGAACTTCTGGCCAACTGACTGCGATATTTTCCCAACTCCCCATCGGACCGGGCCCTGAAGAGTCGAAGAGACCAACTCCTGGTTTCCTGGAAACCGATGCCGCAAGTGGCCAGCCCTTGGCATCACTTGGGAGAAAAGAGTGGAAACGAGGGGCAAACTCCGCGGCCGTTTGATGTTGTTTCGATGACAAAGACCCGCCCCTCCCGAAAAGACCCTGCACCGATTCTGGTGGCATGAGTTCGACTCATCAACCATCATCTTCCTCCAACAGCCTTCTTCCCTGGACTTTCGTTTCCAAACCTCATCCTCTGTACATGCTCACGCCACACTCGACCTCTCGCACGGCTGAGGAGTATTACAGGTCATATTCTGTATACTCCTTGCGTCAGGACTTTTTCGTTTGACCTAAAAGATTCAACAACCATCATCGACTCTTCATTGGCCAATTGCGCCTCAATCGGTTGCACAAGAGAGACAAGCGCTCACCAGCCATCGCACAACCGAAGATGCTTCCTCCGATTCCCGTCTTGGCCGACTATGGAATCTCTCCGACCCACGGCTTCCTCCCCGACGTCCTGCCGTTGACGCGACTGCCCGATCCCTACTATAACAAGTGGGAGGCCATCGTCGCCAACCTGCAGGGCCTCATCCTCAGCAAGCGGCTGCGCGGAGTCGTCGATCGCCTGCCCGTGCTCTCCACCATCGGTCTGGAACACGACGCAGAATGGCGCCGCGCCTACATGCTGCTGTGCTTCATGGCCCACGCCTACATCTGGGGCGGTGACAGCCCCAGCGACCGCCTGCCGGCCTCCATCTCGGTCCCGCTGCTCAAGGTGTCGGAGCACCTTGAGGTGCCGCCCGTCGCCACCTACGCGGCCGTGTGCCTGTGGAACTTCAAGCCGCTCTTCATGGACGAGGACATCGATAATCTCGAGAACCTCGCCACCCTGACCACCTTCACCGGCAGCATCGACGAGTCGTGGTTCTACCTTGTGTCGGTCGCCATGGAGGCCCGCGGCGCGCCCATCATCCCGCTCATGCTGACCGCCATCGCCGCGGCCCGCGAGGACGACGCCGCCGCCGTGACGCGCTGCCTGCACACCTTTGCCGAGCGCCTGGACGACCTCACGACCCTGCTCCAGCGCATGCACGAGAGCTGCGACCCGCACATCTTCTACCACCGCATCCGCCCCTTCCTGGCCGGCAGCAAGAACATGGCCGAGGCCGGCCTGCCCAACGGCGTGCTGTACGAGGACGGCTCCGGCACCGAGACGTACCGCCAGTACGCGGGCGGCAGCAACGCGCAGAGCAGCCTGATCCAGTTCTTCGACATTGTCCTCGGCATCGAGCACCGCCCGACGGGCGAGAAGAAGCCGGCTCACCAACCCGACTCGGAGCGCACCGGCCGCGCCCCGCCGCCCAAGCACAACTTCATCATGGAGATGCGTCGCTACATGCCGGGCCCGCACGCGCGCTTCCTGGCCGACGTGCAGGCCGTCGCCAACATCCGCGACTACGTCGAGCAGCACAGCGGCAACCGCGAGCTGTGCGTCGCCTACGACGCCTGCCTGTCCATGCTCCGCGCCCTGCGCGACAAGCACATCGCCATCGTCACCCGCTACATTGTCATCCCCTCGCGCGAGGTCGTCCGCGCCCGCAGCCGCTCCCCCGAGGCCACGCGCCGCCCCAGCGGCACCATCAACAACAAGATCAACCTCGCCACTGCCTCACGCCAGCCCCGTCCCCAGCCGCAGGGCATCGCCTACGACGCGCGCGGCGCCGCCGAGGAACAGGCCAAGAAGGCCGGTGCCGGCGGTGCCGGTGGGATGAACCTGAAGGGCACCGGCGGCACGGCGCTTATTTCCTTCCTGAAACAGGCGCGCGACGAGACGGGCGAGCCGGCCATTGAGGAGTGGACTAAGCGGTTCATGAGCCGCCAGCCGCGGGCCGAGGGCCAGAATGACTTCTTTGCTGGTAAGCCCGACGAGGGGGCTGGTCTGCAGGTCGGTGGTGGTGGTTCGGAAAAGACGGCGGAGGGGGAGGATGGGGTGGTCCTGCCGGGTTTGGCGGGGAGTTGGACTATGGATGAGGATGTTGGGGGGATTTGTAACTATTAGGGATCTCTCCAGGAGGGTGGGAGGTTTCTGGGTACATGAGGGACGCATTTGGGTACGCATGAGGAGGTTCTGGGTACACAGGGGGAGATCTTTGAGTACACATGCTGGGGCCCTTCCTTCTGAGGGCACCTGTGGGAGGTTTGCTGAGTACACGAGGAGGTTTTCTGAGTTGTTTAGAGGGAGACAGCGGGCGTTTGGAGTAGTCGTTGGTCGCGATAGAGCCTAGAGCACGGACTGGGTAGAGCGAGAAGATGGATAGATAGCATTGTCAGATGTAGCGATATCGGGTTTGTTAGAGTAACACTCATCTCAGTCTTTTCGGCAGTATGGCTGTTGTGGTATCTGGAGAGGAGCATGATTGGATCTTCTGTATCATGGTTTTCTGTATGCAAAAGTCACGGACACGAGCTGCAAGAAGGATATCACGCAGGCTGGACATATGTAGGAAAAGCAATGTATTCATGTACCATGATGTGACGGGTCGAGGACTGTGTGACACGGCGTCTGAGGGAGTCTGATCCCCGCAGTAACCAGTCTTCACGACTCAAGAAAATACTTGCCTTTTGCCCCCTCTTCTTCACAACGTCATAATCCCTTCCCTCTAGTCAGTCAAAGCCCACTCTCACTTAAGCAACGCAGGATGGGGACCACGCTGGTGATGGATGTACCTACCACTCCTGCGGCCCCTCCTCCCCCTCCTCATCATCACCATACCCTTCCCCCTCATAACGGTCGCCATAGCCCTCACCGTTAGCGCCCCTGGCACCTCCATTAGCCCGCTCCTCCCTCCTCCGCATCTTCTTCTCCTCTCTCTCCCGCCTCCTCTTTTCTTGCCGTGCCAGCGCCGCCTTCTCCAGCTTTTTGGGGGACGAGCCCATCAGCCAGATGCCCATCTTTGCGCTGGTGGAGAGGGTGGAGCGGTCGACTTTGAGGGCGTGGTTTTTGAGGCTCTTGTTACCACTCTTGCTGCTCTTGCTGCTGCTTGCACTTCCAGATTCTTTGGGCTGAGCACGGGCTTTGTCCTTGCCCTCGTTCCTGCCAAAGAAATTGAGAAGTCCACCGGCGAAGCCACCGGCTGGGGCGCTGGTGCTGTATTGGCGTGAAGCAGAGCCGCCAGCATCCCGGGGATGGGGGAGGTCGTCGTCAAAGGCACCGTCGAAGCCACCTGGGTAGCGGTTGCTGTTGTTGGCGTTGTTGTGCGCAGCAGAGGGCTGCTGGAACTGGGCAAAGGGATTACCACCGGCGGCGGAGGGAGCAGCCGCGACATGGAAGAAGGCTGAGGAGGTCGGGCGGCTGTGGTGGGTGGGGGGCGGGTTGGGACGGCGCTGGGCGCCTGAACCTGCTGCGCCTGAGGCGGTTGAGAGCGAGGAGACGGGATGGCGCCGGGCGCCTGAACCTGCACCTGCTGGGCTTGAGCCGGCCGAGAGCATTGAGACGGGGATGGACTGCTGGGACTGTGAGTAGACTGACGAGGGGGGAGGGTTAGGGGAGTGGGAGGGGCGGTTGCTGCGGCGGGTGTTGTTGGAGGAGGGCATCTTGCCTTGGTTAGTTGGGTGAGAGTCAACTGGGTCGTGTTTGGTGGTCTGTCTGCCGAGTGTGATGCGAGGATGTCATCGCATGGGAAGTGTGGTGTGTCACTGGTGTTTTATAGAGGCAGGTCGCCGGTGGACAACGGCGTTGTTCGGCCTGGAGTGAACAATAGGCGCGAACTCTCCATGGTTCGGGTGGCTTCTTGTCGGCAGGGCTGTTCGGCAGTGTCAAAGGGTTGAGTCCTTCCAACAAAGGAACGCAGTCAAGACGGGGCCTGAGGGCATATGTCTGAACACAGTTCCGCCGCGTTGAGGTTCCAGCTGCGTCGAGGTTCAATAAGCGGCAAGGATCGCTGCGGTGGCTCTTCACGATTGAGAGCGGTTTATCGGCCGAGGGGTGAGGTATCAGGTATTAGCATTGAGAGTGTATCCGCCAAACGCCGCCCATGGATCGCTCGAATCAGGCATTCGAGCAACCGACCCGTCTAACCGATATCGTACAGAAATCTTCCAATCCTCGTACAAGGTTTCGTCTGCGCCGTTCGTTTCCTCGGTCTTGAGATTGTTGATCGTCTTCTTCGGTCGCTTACTGGGGGCTGCGAGGTGTCAGTAGGCTGGCGGTGGGCCGGGGAGCAAAATGTACGGACCAGAGAATAGCCTCAGCCCAGCCGGTAGCAAGAAATGTGACGGCGACCTATTGTCTGTCAGCGAAGGTGCTCGCGATGGAGGAGCGGGCGGAACTGACGCCGAAAGCAGCGACGCTGCGGACAATGGGCGCGTTCTCCGAGACGAAGAACGCATTGTAGGCGCCGGTGATGGGGTTGTAGGAGCGGCGCAAGCCGCCGAGACGCTTGGGAGCCATTGCGCTGTGGGTTGGATTTCTGCTTGGATGCTGTGTGATGTCGTCTGGTCCTGGCAGTCAAGACTTCGGAGTTGACCTTGGCGATGCGATCAAGGCCGAAATTTCGGGAGGCGCATGAGCGTCAAGCCACAGCAGGCATAGGAGTGGGGCTTATTGTGGCGCGACTTGCTAAGATAAGATAAGCTGGCTATGACATGTCGCCCAACTCACCCCACAATCACATCCACATGCCTCACTCAGCATCTCAGCCGTTTGTTGTTGAGCTGATCTCACAAACGACCATGCAATGTCCGCTTGATCATCTCAGAAAACCACACATACCAATATCCGAAATCGAAAATGGCTGAAAACACAACCTCTTCCGGCCCCGGCGGGTTTATGCCGCCATCACTGCCGTCCCCCGCACCAAGCGCATCGACAGTCAGGTCCGTCGCCGGCCTGCCACACCCGCGCGCCCACGCCCTGCGCCCCGGTTCATCTAAAGAGGACCAAGTACGCAACTTTGTGTCAAACCGCTTGGCGCACATTACCCGGCGGTTCGTCAAGAAGCAGGGCAAGGCTCAGCCCGGCGACGAGAACGTGGAAGGCTACAAGACCATGGCCGAGCTGTGCAAGGACCTGGAGGGTGTGATTGACATTGTCTGGCTGTCTGGAACGCGTATGTTACCTTCATCTTCCTTGACTAATGCATCATTAACTGACTCTTCTCCAGCCAGCCTCCAAGTCCCCTTCCTCCTCAACATCGCCAGCGAGTTCAACACGTGGGTGACGGGCTTTCCGGCCTCGCCCACCGCCACCTTTGCCATACTCCACAAGCTCGACCACTGCTTCGCCAGCTTGCTGTCAGGCGAGGACATCGAAACACACGAGCCCCTCCCGGGGTTTGAGAACGGCCTCAAGGCCGGCATGACCAAGACGGATATGGTACGCTGCAGGAGTCTGGTTGAGCAGGGGCGGGTTTTGGTTGTGGATGTTATGAGCAGGGGTGAGAGGGAAGAGGAGGTTGTTCAGGAGGAGGAGCAGGAGGGGGACGAAACGGAGAGCGGGGCGGATGGGCCCGGGAAGAGTGGGAAAGGGTTTTGGGATGAGGAGGAGGAGGATCTGTTCATGGATGTGGCTCGGGTTTATGAGAATACGCTTGTCAAGCTAGGGGATACGCTGGGGGATCCCGGGGTGGGAGATGTTCAAATGTCCGCGGATTAGAGCCAACAAGATTGGCAACACAAAGTCCGTTTGGGCTCAAGGTTGTTTCTGAGGAATGAGGCCTCGCAGTGCAGTGGTGATGGCTGCACGAGTCATCAACAACCTGTTCAGGAAAGAAGGTAACCTGATTTTTTCAGCCAGTTTCAGTCGTCGTTCAAGCCAGCATGGTCTCGAGCCGATGCCCAAATACAAATTATACGATTGAATGCTGGAAACTGAAGTTTCTCATCTGAAGTTCAGGGAAGGGTTTTGAGTGCCTGCGGCTGGAACTTGGAGCTGTGCCAGGCGTTCCTCCTGTTTGCAGTTAAGGCTTCACTGCCAGATTTTAGGCATCAACCTTCATCTTCTTTTTCCGGTTGTCATCGTCAAACTTGGTGACCGTCAGGACTCGGTTTGGCAAGGTTGAAGCAACACTGCAGCGCTGCGAGTTTGTGCACTTCAAGCTCATTTGTTTCCTGTCCTCCCGCCCTTCCCACTCAACGTTTGACAGCAAACTTTGTTTGCCATTTAACATCACAACCGATCAATTTTCCTGTTTCTCCGATTCCAAACCCTCCCTGCATTTCAGTTGGCACTGGGTCATCCGCCATTCGGAGGCCGATCGCGGGATAATTATTCTCGACTTTTCCCCCAAGCCCGACTCTGGAACTCAGCCATCACGTCTCAACACTGCCAACCAACTATCATTCTGGGTGAGGAGCAGCGGGTTGAGCAATTAATCTGGACAGCTCACGATGGACAGGTGAGTATCTATCCCTTCAGTTGGGGCTTTTACCCTGGGGGCTTACTGACCGTTATTAATCGGCTACGTGTTTTAGCAATGGCCATCCCTTCGACCCGTTGGACTTGTGAGTATCTACCCCACTTCAGTTCGGGCTTTCTACCCCCTGGGCTTACTAACCGGCGATGCGTTTTAGCGATAATCTTCTTCCCTTCGATCCATTGCCCTTTCTCCAGGCCATGCTAGGATCGATGTGGGCGCACGATGTGGACATCTCTGACCCTGTGACGAACTTCTTCAGACGTATGCCGCCGCCGGAAAGGAACACCCCATCCGTCACCGTCCTGGAGCCCTTCCGCCAGGTGGAGTATGCCTGCAGGAAGTTCGAGGAGGAGTACAAGCTCTGTCCCGTCGCTGAGTCACCGGATCCCGATGCAGCCTATATCCTGGAGCATATCAAGAAGGCCGATTCAGAGGTCGCCCCAGCCAGCTACATCATCCGGAAGCTCGGTATGCTCGCCCTGAGCAAAGGTGTGGCGGAGGACGACGACACGCTCAAGGCTCGCTATCTCCGTTACTGCCGCTGGATCCTCCAGGGCCGCAAGGACGAGACTGCGCACTTTGGGCTATTTGCCAGTGCATCTCCAGCACCCAGCGTTTCCAAGGCGTTTCTGCCCGAGAGCACGGTGTTCAGACAGTGCGCGGAGTGCGGCAAGAAGGGCTCGACCAAGCAATGCTCTGGTTGTTCGATCCGCGACGGCAACCACACGACATTCGCTGTGTCATATTGCGGCAAGGAGTGCCAGCAAAACCACTGGAAGAAACACAAAGCTCTGTGCCGCCAGATACGGCAAATCCACCGCGCTATCGGCCTCTTCCAAGACATTTTCGAGCACTTTCTTGCCCTCACAGGTCCGAGCCGTTACGTTCCGACAGAGATCACTGAGACTGACGGCATGGTGATGGTGAAGCTGAAAACCAACAGACAACGCTGGTTGGGCGACCAGCCCGACTTCATTCGATTCCCGCTGGAGCTGGCACCCTCTCCTGACATTGCCAGGGCCGCGTTGATGCATGTCAGATCCTGGGAGATCCTCAATCGCGCAATCCGCCGTGAGTGCCACTCTACACTTTCCCGGAGCGTTTCCCATGCTGACATTGTGTCGCTGTTGCAGCCTTCTGCGCAAAGGTTCAAGCCGTCCTCGTCGATCCCAAAAACATGGAGCTGACCGGCCACCTTTCCCATCCCGACTGGGACGACGACAACACCCTGAAGGGCCACGAGGTCATTCTCGCCACATTGCCCTGCGGTGAAACCGTCGTCCTGGATCCCACCGCCGCGGCGTTTGGGTGGAAGGAACATATCTCCCTGTGGTCGGTTTACAGGGAGCACCGAGTGCACCAGATTCGCCATCGAAGGGAAATGGGACCGGAAACCCGAGGGATGCAAGACATTGAGAATCCCGGAGTCCAAGAGGGCATGAAGAAGTCCAAGATGCCGCCCAATAACACCACCTCGATGGACCGCCTGGAGCAGCGCCTCATGGAGACCGTTGTCTTGAGCTTGCAAGCCCAGGTCAAGGCACGCTTCGGAGGAGTCAAGGAATTCCTGCAACTCAAGGACGACGAGTTCGCGGCCGCCAGTGCCGCTTTCGTCGCTGCGGCTAAGCGAGGTCTGACGATGCTCGCTGACGAGATCAACGACAGTGCCGAGATCAAGATCATCCAGCCTCCATCGGCTACCGGGAACTCTAGCACCAAGGAAGGCAGCAGCCAGAAGGAGATTGTTTGGTCTACGGCGCGGGGTAAGTTGGTCTCCCAAGGAAATGCCAACAGACAACGGCGGTGGTGGAAGGCTCGCTGGGACAAGGAGATGAAGATTGAGTGGCCTCCGGTGCAGACGAACTGACGGGGACGACACTGAGCAACGTTGGCATGTCTGTCCGTCAACGATCACGGCTGACTTGAGTCGCTTTGCTGGGAGAAGGGCATGGGTATGATGCAGCGCTGCCTGGCCGCACCCGTTTTCAGAGGAGGTTTAATAGGGCTCTGGCTTGCTAGGACGGGAGGGTGACCTTGATCTCTTTGCTTATTGGGTCACGTCATATGGGGTTGACGAGCGATGACGAAGTTAGAGAGGCCGAGGATTTGTGGTGGATTCACATCTGCGTTCGATGTATTATTGCTTTGCCTCTTAACTCGCTAGCTATGCTCTTCCGCATCCAGTCCCATGAAAGCGAGCGTTCCCAGGTCTCTGCTTCATTTACCTGCGATGGAGGGACTTGCAAACCCCCAACATCCGAAATTGACATCACTCTAAGCATACCAATTCGCCCCAAAACTGCTCATGGAAGTCCCGAGATGCCGCTCCCTTTGGCTGTGAGGGTTGACGGAAAACTTCAAAAAAGGCCCATAACCGTCGCCATCAGCATCGTGTCAAAAACATACAGCAGCCACTCATCGCCGAGGAGATACCCGCTCACGCCCGCGATGAACTTGACGAGCCGGAAGAGCGACCGCATCATGATCAGCGCGCTCACGCCGTACAGCACGTAATTAGAGGACCTGTTCCCAGCATATCTCGGAAGGCACGTACTCGACCACGGGGTCTCGACGCATCTTGATGTGAAATAGCCAGGCAGTGGCGCAAAATGCACCAGAAATAATGATATGGACCGCCAGGCCAATGAGAATGAGGGCCTGGGCGAGCTGGCCGTGGGTACCCATCACCATGATGATGCCCGCGCCGCTTCCCTAAACGATCAGCGACGGGATGTCGCCGGCGAGGAACGGCCTGGTCAGTCTCTGCGGTTTGATCAGAGAATGCCCTTCGCCTTGGGTGGCGTAGATGACCCGGCCGAGGACCACGTAGATGAAGGCGGGGAAGAGGACGGGAGCGAGGGAAATGTTGGTGCTTTGTCGTGGCCGTAGGGATCGGGCGGCTTAGCCGATGAATTCCACTACCGTAGGAATAGGTGAGTCAGCCAATCTGGGTATGTACAAAAAACAGAAGAACGAGGTTTAGCTAAGGGAGCAAGACTAAACTCCACTCACGGAAGCCGCCGACGGCGAAGGGGATGGCCATCCATGTGTGTGTCTGGTAAAGGCGCCCATATGTATGCCCCAGTCGCAAAGGCAAAAACAATGCAGAAGATGGCCGCGGCGGCCGCTGACGGCGCGTACTTCAAGAGATAGTAGCCATGCTTGTATGCTTCGGGGCCAGCCATTGCAAGGGGGTTCGGGGCGGTCCTGATCGCGGCGGGGTGGAGGACTCAAGGGAACCCAAGGGACGGATTGGCAAATCACAGGCTGAGAAAACCGTAAAGGTTCAATGTTCAAAGAGAATGAGGTGCGTCGACCCAGGAAACGGTCAGGAACCGTGTCGGTGGTGCAAAGCGATGTGAGGACGTCCGGAAGAATGAAGACGCCAGGAGCAGAAACCCACTAAACAGCCTCTATATGGCGTTTTCAACATGTCCAGCATCGTGTCTCAACGGGCGAGTCGTCTTCCACTCCAAAAAGTGCCCAAATCATGAGTCGCACGCAGCCGACGGAACATGGAGCTTGAGAGAGAACAGATGAAGTCGCGGATGGGAGCCACGTGCAGGTCCCACTCCCGCGTATTTGCGACAATGCGATTGGATAAAGCCCTGCGGGTCTGCCAGGCAGCCAATCGTGAATTTCTCAGTACGCGGAAAATAACGATAGTGGGGCCTGAGAAGGTGAAGCCCTGGCCCCCGCTGCCCAGTCTCACGACTCTCGCCAGTTCCCAACTCTCTTCCACATCACTTTGAGTTTGATTCGACATGTTTTGGTTGCCAAATCTCACGAAATCTCCATGAGGCGCGCGGAAACCCGATCACATTTTTGCCGACGAAAATGCGCAGACATCACAAAAAGTCTCGATTCGGCTGCAAAGACTGCAAGCAACGCCATGTCAAGTGCGACGAAGCGCGCCCGGCGTGCGGCAACTGTGTGATTACCCGCCGCCAGTGCTCGTACCTCGCGGTCCACGGCCCGGCCTTCGCCTCGGAGCCCCCGTTTCGCCGGTCTCGGTCGCTTCACACCGCCGGCCGGCCGGCCAATCTGGCCCCACCCACACCGGCTTCCTCAACACCGTCGCCGCGACCTGTCGAGCTTCTACAGGACATTCCACTTGCCGCGCCCGGATTAGGTACCGAGCCGGGTCTACTCGGCGAGGGATACAATCTGATGCATCTTGAGCTGCTGCACCACTTCGACCACGAGCTGAGCCGAGCCGTCCCGCTGGCCCAGGCCGACGTCGAGCCGCTGCTCCAGCTGGCCGTCCGCGAGGCCTTCACCAGGCCATACCTGATGGACGAGCTACTCGCGCTATCGGCAGCCCACAAGAGCGCGCTCGCCAGCAACGAGCACGACGCGTCGACATACCGCACCGAGGCCACGCGACTTCAAACCAGAGCCATCGCGCGTCTCAACGCCGCCAAGGCCACCGCCTCGTGGGCCTCGGAGGACGACGGGGATTGCGTTGCTCTCTTCCTCTTCTCCGCCTTACTTGGCCAGCACGTCCTCTTCGACGTTTTTTGCCCGCCCCGGCCGGACCTGGCCGCCGTTCTGGACAGGTTCACCCACTGCCTCAGCCTGCACCGCGGGATCCGCGCCATCGCGGGAGCCTGGTGGCCGCGGCTGCAGCGGGAGTCCAGTTTGCAGTTTGGGCCTCCGCCAGAGCACCCGGGAATGGGTACCCCGACGTCACCCTCCGACGAGAGGGGGACCGAGTGCGCCGCTCTGTCGGAGTTGCTTCAAAGCCAAACTCAGCTGACCGAGTCCGCGGGCGAAGCCTGTCGCGAGGCTGTCGACGCGCTGCAGCTCATGTTTGACTCGGCGCGGCCGGCGAGCACTGCCACCGGCGCGGCATCCAGCCGGCGCTTCAGTGTCGTCCAAGAATGGCCAGTCCGCATCACGGCCGGGTACGTTGAGCTACTGGAGCAGCGGCGGCCCGAGGCACTCGTGATACTGGCGTACTACAGCGTGCTGTTGCACATGGCGAGGGATCACTGGGCTGTTGGCGATGCGGGGAGTTATCTCATCCAGTCGATCACCAGGCACCTGGGGACGTACTGGGCGGAGTGGCTGAGGTGGCCTAATGAGGTGTTGGAGGGGGGTGCAGCACCCGGTTGAGGCACCGGTTGTCCATTGCGTCCCCTCTTCGCCCATTTTAGGTGAGTTTCCCGAAAGAACACGGCTTGATGCAGTTGCTTCGAGCCTTCGAGGCGGCAACTGCAAACAACGGTCCGATTTGGGAAATTGGAGGATACCCGCGCCAACCCGAACATTGTTGTACAGATGATGCTCATGCATTGTTATTAAGCACCTGGCAGCTTTTTGGGGCCAATCTGGGCGTATTACCGTGGCTAACTCATCGGGTAGGTGTCTGATCCCACAACTGCGATTCTCAGCCGTCTTAACTCTCTTTATTGCCGGACTTCGGTCCACAAAAATGAGAAGACGGCCAGCAAAGCAAAGATTTGACTGACCGAGCAGATTTTCGACGCGCCCAGCCCGCCTTCGGTCACGTTCGAGAAGACGACCTCCAACACTTCTCCCCCGCAATTCCCCGCCCCTTTCCATTCGCGGGAACTCGGCTGCTCAATGTCCGGAGATGCCTTCTTGGCCCGGCTTGGCGAACCATTCCACTGCGACGTTGAACTGTCATTTCTGGGCTGCATGCCAGCCGCGATCGATCTTGGCGCCGTCCCTTGCAGCTCGCCACGATCGGAAGGCCGGGCCCGCTGCCCGGTTCCCGCCTTGTCTTCGCAACCCTCCCCGAGGAAGCGGGTGAAAGCCAGACCAAGACCGCGGCCCGCCAATGGAGGCGCGCACCTGGCTCCGCCGGGGATCCATTCCGGGAGGGTTTCCAAGATTAAGATTCTTGGGATGCGGAGAGGGTGGACCGACGGGATGGGGGGGTGGGGAGACGAGATTACACCTGGAGGTATATATGGGATCTTGCCTTCCCAGGCGGTTTCTGAGATCTCTGGTCTCTTCAGTCCTCGCTTCCCATCTGACAAGACGGTGTGACCACGACTCGACACAATGGCCCGCAGCATCGCTCTTCTCGGCCTGGCCTCGCTCCTCCTGGGCGCGGCCAACGGCCAAAAGCCCGGCGACACCAAGGAGGTGCACCCCAAGATCACGACGTACCGGTGCTCCAAGCGCGGCGGGTGCAAGGCCGAGACCAACTACATTGTGCTGGACTCGCTCACCCACCCGGTGCACCAGGTCGGCAGCTCGCTCGGCTGCGGCGACTGGGGCAACAAGCCCAACGCGACCGTGTGCCCGGACCAGGAGTCGTGCGCCAAGAACTGCATCATGGAGGGCGTCTCCGACTACAGCCAGTATGGCGTCAGCACCCAGGGCACGTCGCTGCGCCTGCAGCAGCTGCTCAACGGCAAGACGGTCTCGCCGCGCGTGTACCTGCTCGACAAGAGCGAGAACCGCTACGAGATGCTCAAGCTGACGGGCAACGAGTTCACCTTTGACGTCGACGCCACCAAGCTGCCCTGCGGCATGAACGCCGCCCTGTACCTGTCCGAGATGGACCCCACGGGCGCCAAGAGCAAGCTCAACCCGGGCGGCGCCTACTACGGCACGGGCTACTGCGACGCCCAGTGCTTCGTCACGCCCTTCATCAACGGTGTTGTGCGTCCATCTCGTTTCCTTCCACACAAAACATGCATGATAACTGACTTGTAACTACCAGGGCAACGTCGAGGGCAAGGGCTCCTGCTGCAACGAGATGGACATCTGGGAGGCCAACGCGCGCTCGCAGCAGATCGCGCCGCACCCCTGCACCAAAAAGGGCCTTTACCTCTGCGAGGGCGCCGAGTGCCAGTTCGACGGCGTGTGCGACAAGAACGGCTGCGGGTGGAACCCGTACCGCGTCAACGTGACCGACTACTACGGCAGCGGCAAGGCCTTCAAAGTCGACACGACCCGCCCGTTCTCGGTCGTCACGCAGTTCCCCGCCAACTGCCACGGCAAGCTGGACAAGATCCACCGGCTGTATGTGCAGGACGGCAAGGTCATTGAGTCTTACACGGTCGATGCCGATGGCCTGCCCGAGACGGATAGCATGACGGATGCGTTCTGCAAGGCGACGGGGTCGACCAAGTTCATGGAGCTCGGGGCGATGCAGGGCATGGGCGAGGCGCTGAGCCGCGGCATGGTGCTCGCCATGAGCATCTGGTGGGACGAGGGCGGTAACATGAACTGGCTGGATGCGAACGGGGCGGGGCCGTGCAATGCTGACGAGGGCAGCCCGGCCAATATTGTCAAGGTTGAGCCTAACCCGGAGGTTACGTACAGCAACATGCGCTGGGGCGAGATTGGGTCGACTTATGGGAAGGTGAAGCTTTAAGTGGTGTTTTGTGAGGAGGTGAGGGGGGTAGAGAAAAGGGTGTAGATGGTGGTTAGGGTGGTTGTCTTACTTCTTCTTCTATTCATCTAGTTTATTCGTAGTACATATTGACAATGCTTTTATTTCACGTCTTCGTCCATCTAAGACTGGGCGGTCAATAGAAGCGTCTCATGGCCTTGGTGTCGAGCGTGAGAATGGCGGTGGCTTCTTCAACGAGCTTTTCTTCCCCGCGCCGTTTCTCTCAGTCTTCAAAGTCTTCAAACCATGATATGACTGAGCTCTTTCAGTGTTACTCTTTCACCTTCTTGACTGAAAAGAGCTGAGAGCATCCAGGTAGCAGATGATGGAGGCTCAGGGAGGTACGGTGGCACAACCCGAACCCTGGTTGACCGTTGGACGACCCCAAATCTCCAAATTGCCAAGCCTGCTTCCCCACATTCGGCATGCGGGGCTGCTCCGCACCACCGGCCCCGTTCTCCATATTCCCCATCCGGACCCTTGCCTTTTCTGCTCGAATCTGGAAATTCGGGCAGGCCACTCCGGAGGACAGCACAGCAACTTTTCTGCGATGGAGTCGCATGACGGTGCTATTTACCAGCGGCCGCGGCCAATTTCTGTCGCAATGGCTCGGGGACCTTGTTTGTCCTTCAGCTGTGGACTTCTTCATCCTCCCTTTTCCCAACGCCGTCGCGCTGCTTGATCTGAGCTGAGTTTGTCGAGCGAACTCCGCATCGCAGCAGGGAACCAGGAATTTCACCAACACAACTGCACCAGCGAGCGGTTCAGAAAACCACCACCACCATGAAACTCGAAGCCCTCCTCACAGCCGCCTGGCTGGCCTCAACAGCCTCCGCCCTCGGCCCCGCCACGCCCAACCAACCCCCGCGCCTCAACGGCAAGCCCGAAAAGATGGCCAACTGGCGCTGGCCCAACCCCTTCACCTCCCCGCGCCTCAAGAAATTCACGCCCACCTGCGAGGCCGAAGGCACCTTTGCCGCGCAAGAGTTCCTCCTCGACGACCTCTCCGAGCAAGAGCCGCGCGGCCTGCTCGCCTACCGCGACGCGCTCAAGTCCGTCTTCGCCACGCGCGAGTATCCCGGCTCCTGGGACGGCATCGACCCGCACGGCTACGACCGCGTGCTGCTGACCATGGACTACGAGCAGATGCCGCTGAAAGTGCGCGAGTGGATCGAGGAGCAGGAGAGGAGCGATGGCCCCGGGAAGGGGTTGTTTGCCGTGTATGGACGGCCGATGCCGGGCACGAGGGTGTTGAATACGATTCCGGTGCCGGAGGAGGCGCCGGTTAGTGAGGAGTGGAGGGATAGGGATAATACGCGGGTGGCGCTGTTCGCGCCGGGGGCGATTTATGAGGTGTTGCCGCTTTGGGTGGCGGAGGGGAGTGCGTGCAAGGGTGAGTTATTTTCTTTTCTTTTTTTTTTCCTTGGGGTGGTGGGAGAGGATTTGATGCTGATATGAGTTGCAGACGCCCTGAGCGACCTCTCCAAGTACAGCGGAAAGCTGGTTGACGGCGGCGTCGTGGCGTACCCGGTCAAGCACACCACGCCGAAGCGGTCGCACGGCGAGCGGGACATCACGATCCAGATCAAGGCGCAGGTGCTGAAGCTGAACGAGGGCGAGGACGCGGCCGAGGAGGTGGAGGAGCCTTCGCAGAAGAAGATTGAGTCGGCCGAGAAGGTTGAGAAGGTGGAGGAGACCAAGAGCGAGGAGAAGGACGAGCTCTAAAGCGCGACAATGCGAAGAAAGAGGGGAGATGGGGGCCAACTTAGACACACTATGCACTGTAACATATTTCCTTTGTCAATTCACGAGCACGCAACGTGGATACCAAGTTTTGTTGCCTATGCAGGCCTGCCGCGACGGCGTCTATTGTCAAGTCAACATATGTAGCTAAGTCTATGAGGGTATCATTCCCGAATCAAAACCGAACGCCATCCCAATGTCACCAAAATTCCACGAATCGCCCCTTTTTCTATGCCAACTCCTCCCCTTCCCACCACTTCCTAAACAGAAACACCTGAAACCTGCCCCAAAGCCACAAATCCGTCCCCGATGCAGCCAGCTGCAACAACGTCGGCCGCCTCCCATCCCGCACCCCATCACACAGGCTCCAAACGCGCCCAACCGCATGCGCAAACCGCACGATGTGCCGCATCCATCCCGGCAGCCACTCGTTGCCCAGAACCCCCGCCGCAACGAACTGGCCGTGCAGCACGAGCCGGAAGACCTCCAACCACGGCAGGGCGCCACGAGGCCGGAACGCCCAGATCGCGGCCAAGTGCCAGGCGAGACACAGCGGGTGCACCACGCTGGCGGCGAGGTCCAGCAGCGGGACGGGGTCCTCGTGGTGCGCCTCCTCGGGCACCATGTCGGCTGGGTGACCCCATATGTCCTCGGGGTTGGCCCAGACGATGCGGCGTTGGCCGTCGGCGGGGTTGATGTCTGCAGTTTTAAGTTTTGCGTCAGTTGATTATGTTCTGACCTCATTGTTTAGTTCAAGTGACGTGGCAACTTACCGATGATCGCGATCGCGTTGGCCGGGGGCTCCCAATCCGTGTCGTCATCATGGTCTGTAATTTAATAACAGCACGCGTCAGTACGCTTCACTCACGCGTCCAGATGTAAACACGGGCTGTCGGCTTACCGATTCCTGGGGGGAGGTCGTTCAGACCCTCGTCCTGATACTCAATGTCCTCCCACTCGTCGTCGTTGCCGCCATTTTCGACGTCGCCGGCATTGTCGTCCTCGTCCTCCTCAAAATCATCCCCATCGTCAAAGTCCCCGCGCACGTACTGGCACACGGTGATGAGGCCGAGGAGGTAATAAAACAAGGCGTCGAGGTGCTCCCTTGTCTTGTCGTTGTTGAGATGCAGCTTAAACCCGGCAAACAACCCGGCAATGTCGATTCCGCGCTCCATATTTTGCCCCCAGGCCGCTGACGCTGCCACGAGCCAGGGACAGAGGGCCGCAGCTGTTCAAGCAGAAGGCGAAACGACCGCCCGACCAGCAGCAGAACCATGATCAGCGAGGCCACCACCACCAACGGTGTCCTCGGCCACGGCGGGCCCGCGCTCGGCCGCAGACGACACGGACGAACCCACCGGCGGCGGGGGGAGAAGACCGGAAGACGCCACCGCGACCGGGGCACACTCGAGGACGGCAAGGCAAACGGCCACGGGCGCGAGGGCGAGGGCACGCGAAGGGGGTCCGGGCCGGACGAGGAGGAGGGCGCCGAGGGGGCGGGTGATGTCGACGAGGACACCCGCCAGGAGGGCGAAGAGCGCGAGGAGGAGGTTGGGAAGCATTCTTTTTTTTTTTTTTTTTCAAGTTGAAAGTTTAACAAAAAGTTTCAAAAGCGCAAAGGGTGGGTGACTTCTTTTTTTTTTTTTTTTTTTGTTAAAGTGTCAAAGTCGGGTGTGTGTGATAGTTGAAGTTGGGACATAAGATGGAGAGAATGGGAGCGCTGGGGGAGCGAGGGCGTGTTATATAGGTGCGAAAGGGCGTCAGAATCAGCCCGGCACAAGTCATGTTGCTGGGAAGACGCGCTCGGACTGGGTTGAGTTTGTGGTGCTACTCGATGACATGGCGGGTGATGCTGATTTGCTCGGTGTTGGGTCATTTTTGCATTGTTGAAAGGTTCGCCGAGCGCTAATCAGCCTGCGCGGGAGACGTCAGTTGTGCGAGTTGTCACCGACCAGCTCGAAGCATCGCCGCCGAACCTTAGAACGCGTCCTGCTGCACCTGACAATGACGCAAGTCCCATCTCAAACGTGACGCGCCAGCAGAGACGCGCTGCCAGGGTGCTATAGCAACAAACATACAGGTCAACAGAGGAGGCTGTTAAAATTGAGTCGAAAGTTCAAGAGCCAAGCCAAGGCCTTGCTCAACATCATGGATGCAGGATGTCATGTCCTCGTCCTCAACCACGGCTGGCATAACAACGAAAGCAGACTCAAGGTACAATACATGTGCTTCTTATTGTTCACTAATTAATTAGAAACCTCACGGATGCTTACATGTTCACCACTGCGTGAACATTAAAGAGGTGCCATCTAATTACAACCACTAATGCAGTGGGATTTGAGAAAGGGCAATGTTTGCCAGCTCTAATCACATCAATGTATTGACTAGAGCAATGGAACTCTTTCAATTTTCTAAAGACTAGGCAGGTACCTTACCTTCCGACTCCCTTCAGCATCGAAATCACGATCACTGACAAGAAGAACGCCCCTGGGCCTTCGCCGTACTTAGCACGTGGATGGCCGATGGATGCTATTCGGTAAAGTCAAAGTGAAGAGGGTAAATAGTGGCACAACAATGTTCTACAATTTGTTTAGACTCGGGCTTCGCGCGCTGGATTTCCTAGGTTGTTGCTGTCTGTTCATATTGGTCTTCCTTCTGGATTATGCGAGGCCCTCAGACCAAGACGCTGTCAACTTCCTTCCCAACAACCCCCCCCTTTCCAACATCTACACCCTGCTTGCACCTCCAAGCATAGTTGGGTGACACTGTGACAGAAACCATCTCTACCTGACCGATGCCTCACTGCAAGCTCACCACTGCCAAACTCGGGATGGATGCTTGTTGAGACAGGAGATGCCCCACAGTCCCACAACCCAAGCCCAAACGCCGAAGGAGACTGGATTTGATTTGTAAGAAAACACGCCGCTCGGTGATGCTAAACAATCTATCGGCTATCTCTTGGGGATGCTGTCGATCTGTCGGAGCAACTGCAGAGCCGTCGACTCCACGTCTTAATAATCCGATGTTTCCAAGTTCCAACCCCCTATCCTTCCGAAGATAACTTTAAGGATAAGGACTGCAGTTCAAATCCAGAAAATGGATTCAATCTCTGTTCCAGTGGTTGAAGAAGCTCGATACGACCTGCTACAATGGCACAAAAGACAGTCCTCGTCACTGGCGCCAACGGATATATCGGAAACGCCGTTGCCCGTGCCTTTGTAGCCGCCGGATGGATCACGTATGGCCTCATCCGCTCGCCGTCGTCGGCTACCGCGCTCGCACAGGAAGAGATCATCCCCATCATTGGCAACATCGACGACACCGACAGCCACCCGGCCATCCAAAACCAGCTCCCCCCGACCCTCAACGCCATCGTCTCCACCACCGAGAACGTCCTCGACTACATCCCCCACTACACCAACACAATCCGCCTCCTCCGCGCCCTCGGCACCGCAAGCAGCGCCGCCGGCATCAAGCCCCTCGTCATCTTCTCGTCCGGCTGCAAAGACTACGGCGTAGGCCCGCACTACCACGGCGCAGCAGGCCTGGCCCCCCACACCGAATCGTCGCCCCTCAACCCCCCGCCGCTCCTCGCCCCCCGCGCCGCGCACGCAGCACAAATCTTTGACCACGCCGACGCATTTTCCCCCGTCCTGGTGCGCCCCACCAACGTGTACGGCCGCTCGTCGAGCTACTACCGCGCTTTTCTCGCCGTCGCTAGCAAGACAGCTGCGAACAACAACAAACCACTCATCGTGCCCCAGCCGCCCAACACCATCCTGCACGCCCTGCACGTGGATGACTGCGCCGAAGCGTACGTCGCCATTGCGTCTCATCCTGTGCGTGAACAGGTCGAGGGCCAGGTGTTCAACATCTCGGCGCGGCGGTACGAGACCCTCGACGAGGTTTGCCAGGCGCTGGTCAAGGAGTATGGGATCCGGGGTGGCGTGCGGTATGTGAAGGCGTCTGATGAGCCTAACGACAAGGCATACGAGGGAAAAGAAGACCTGTGGCCGGCGGGCATGATTGACTTCCCGCAGTGGACGGACTCGAGCAAGCTGCGCAGGGTTACTGGGTGGCGGGATCGCCGGCCGCTGTTCTCGGAGGCGGTCCATGTGTATCGTATGGCTGCTGAGGCTGCGGAAGCTGCGGGGCATGAAAATGTGCGGAGGGTTGATGGCTTGTTTGGTGCGTGGGGACAAGGGGATTGGGGGGCTTCGAAGGAGGACTGAATGTAGTCGATAGTATTAGATTACTTAACAACAGTTAGTTATTCTGTCCAGAGGACAATTTCGCTCAAAACTTGAGGAAATCACTCCTCGTCGGGGGCAGTGGAGTTGGGAGCATGAGAATTGGATAAGTCACCCACCTTAGTCTTTGCCCACCTCGTGAGTATCCAAGTCTTAGGCCCTAATTATCCGAAGGGAAGACAATGATGGTTCACAGCTCAGGAAGGCTCGAACCACCACTCCCCAGACCCTTGCTCTCTCTCGTAACGCCCAAGAACCCAGTGCTCGTCTTGAGACCTCGCGAGTCTCTCGAACCAGGCATTGTCCAGCCACGCAGGCTCCAGTTTCAGCCAGCCATTGTGGCAGCGGTTCGCCCAGTCGGCCGTGGCACTGCTGGCTTGGACGTGCTCGAAGCTGACAAAGGATTTGACAGCCTGTGAATCGACGAGCCAGAGGTAGGCATCGCTGTAGAGTGCGGCACGAGCCTGTGATGATATGTGAGAATCATGTTGGGAACTTGGAGAGGGGAGAAATGGCCCTACGAGTCTTTCCTCGCGAGGTACGATATCCAACGGCGGCGTCACAGCAGGCAGCGCTGCAAGAGAGCGAAGCGCGCCCTCGTCAATGACCAGAAAGTCGCAGAACCTCGGGTTGTCCCGGCGACGGAAGATGTCTCCGTCCTCGTCGCGAACACCGCACTTAGTGTTGCTGAGAACCCCGTCCGCCCATGTGTCAAATACGCAAGCAAGTGACCTGAAATGCTCCTCGCTCGCCCGCGAGAGGTCGTCGGGGAGGTTGAGCGCCTTGATCCCGGCCGCCGTATTCGCATCGTCGAGGACGTCGAGGACGAAGCGGCTCGCCATGTCCTCGTTCGCCGAGGGATCGGGCTTGCCGTCGATCAGGCGGTTGTAGTGGACAAAGTAGCGCGTGACCCAGAGCTTCAGCCTGTCCATGGCCACCGGCCAGAGCGCGTCGGCCTCGTCCGAATAGGCGGTGCGCAGGACTGAGTATTGGCTCAGGCGTCAACTAGAGAGCTGAAAACAAATAGTAACAAAAGAGAAAACCGACCGGTATATCCCCACGACCCCAGACCGTATGTGACGCCCGCACGGTGGCAGTGGTGCACATTGTCGACCAACTTGGACATCCAGTTCACGGCCTGGCGGTCCTTGTCGCGGTTCAGCCGCGAGCTGAGGTAATTGGCGAACTGGAGGCTGAAGGTTTCTTGGATTGGCATTTTGGCGTGGCGTCGAGAGATTGGTCTGGCTCGATGGTTCGCATGAGAGCAGAAGTGGAAGCCAATGGTGGAAGCAATTGGATGCAATGAAGGTGGCTGCCTGCATGGTGTGGTTCGGGCAAACTTTGCTCCTTTCCAATGAAAGCCGCCAAGTGTTCAGCTTTTGAACTTCGAAATTTCGGAGAATGTTCAGGTGCTGTTCACGCTGCTTCCCAACTCTTTTTTCTCTCAAGACAGACAACGCCAGGCCACCAGTGCAGGCTGCAGCAACTCCCGCTCGTGAACACCATGCTCTGGACCCTGCCGCAGGAGGTGTTTGACCTCATCGTCGACGACGTTTGTCAACTCGGCCGGCTCCAAGCCTCATTGCCCCCGCGCTTCACCAAACCGCTGACTTGAGTTTGCAGCTGAGACCAAGCGATGTCAAGGCGCTATCGCAAGTTTCGAAGTCGCTCAACTCGGCCCTCGCCCCCACCCTCTGGAAGGGTATCCGCGTCGATGTGCGGAGCAGACCCGAAGACTGGAGTCTCAAGGATCAACACCGGATGGACGCCGAGGCCATGGCCCGGTGCGCCGCCGCCTTCCGCCATCCTTCGCCGGCCACCCGCCACGCAACCCGGCTGACCTTTGACTGCCGCTACCGAGCTGTCGACCACAGCCGGACAGGGTGCCCTCATTTCTCGAAAAGAAAAAGAGACTATTTGTTAGAAGCATTCGGATTACGGGACCCGGACGGCGAGCTGATGTTGCATCCGGCCCTCGGCCTATACCTGGCTGAGTGGGAGCCGCGCCGAGCTAAGTTCCACAACATCGGCCAGAACGCGAGACTGGTCGTCGAGGGTCTTCCCGAGCATCAGCTGCACGCTTTCAGGTAGGGTAAAACCCGCCAATGCACACTCCGCACGCCTTTAACCTCCAGCTTTTGCTAACCGCAGCGGCAGCTGGGATGTTGGAGCCTGTGTCCCACCCGACTTGATCAGGGTTCTTGGGCAACGGCAGCCACAACTCGAATCCCTCTATCTCGCCACTTCGAAGACTTGCTCGGGAGATACCGAAGACAAGGTTATCGACCTTTCGCCCTTCAAGAAACTGAAGCGCATTCACTGGAGAGCGCCTCCGCCCGAGAACCTGGATCCATTGGCCGAGGCCATACAGAACAACCGGTGCCACCTCGAGCGGCTGGAACTGGCTCTTTCCGAATTGGAGTACGTCGGGGATCGTCTTGATCATACTCAAGAGACGCGCACCGATTTGCTTGTGGATCGCGTCCTCTCGGTCATGACGTACCAGTCCCCGGAACCCATGTTCCCCGTCCTTCGGGTTCTTTCTCTCACCGCGGTCCCACTCCATGAGAGGACCAGGATGGAGCTTCTCCGCGTGGTTCACTTTGGGGCCCTTGAGTCTCTCTCTCTGGTCAAATGCCATAACTGGAACTTCTTTCTCGAGGCGCTTCGGAACTCCGACCTCCAACTCAGGCTCAAGGCTCTGGAGCTCAAGTGCGACGACTCGGGCGACGGCGACCGCCCCGTCGCGGAGTTTGTCCAGTCGTTTGAAGGACTGGAGGAGCTCTACGTTTGTGTCACGCAGCTCTCGCCCACCGCACCCCTGTGGCGTGCTGTGGGGCGGCATCGGGGAACCCTCAAGAGGTTCGTCTACCACAAGAGAGTGCCTGCAACAATCCCCGACCGCGGCGGCGGGCTCTTGGATCCTCTCTGGGATTCCACCACAATGGAAATTCCCGCGCTGGGCCTGGCGGCGAAGGAGCAGGATCCCGAGGTCAACCCCCTGCATTCCATGCAACTGGAGTGCTTTGGGTTGACTGGCCATCCGGCCGAGATATCATGGGTTCGCCATTCCCTTTCTTCCCCCTTGCGGCATCACTCAACTAACACTTTCTTCTTCCCCCGTTCAGCCAGCACTCCTGCGCCCCTTCACCAAGAACCCAACCCTCAGACTCCTCCACCTCCGCCAGACCGGCTCGCACAAACACGAGCTGGGGTCCTGGTTCCTGGACGCGGCCCGAAGCGGACTGCCGTGCGACGATCTCGACGAGAGCGTCATGCGGGCGGCTCCGCACGACAGGCTGCAGGGGATCCTCAGCGGGCCGTTGCTCGACCTGGTCAACTGGGCCTTTGGGCCCGAGGGTATCCCCTCGCTGCAGGTCATTGCCTGTGGGGATTTTGCGCATGGGAGGGACCCGTACTACCTGCACAACATGTTTGTGTGTCGGAACGGGAAGCGCGGGGAGGTCAGGTATGTTGTCTATGACTCCCGGGATGAGGAGCATCGGTATGAGTGGGCGGACCTGGTGCGCCCGTATTGGCGCGTGCTGGAGGCTTGTCCGGTTGGGCCTTATGCGCCTATACTGCGGCACTTCTTCTAGCCTTGCATAGGGTCTTATTACTCAGCCGGCTTGGAACATGAAGGTGGGTTTCGTGGCTGGTTTCTGGTTTCCAATCAGGATGGACTTTGCTTCATGTGCCTGAATCCAAGTACTCGCGGTCTCTTTGGGAAGAGCATGTGCCTGAAACCCAAGACTCGCGGTCTCTTTGGGAAGAAAGGTCTCTCAAGTTACTAGGAGAATCCGTGTTGATGAGTTGGGAATCTCCCCTTGCTTGTACGGCGGACTTGTCGATCGTGGTTGATGCGACGTTGATCCTGACGGAACAGGCAACAGCGAGCCGGACGGTGATGTCACTCCGCGGCACTTCATCAACAACCCGGCAGTCATCTCCGCCGCAAACATCTAACGGGCAACACATCAACCAAATAGCTCCCTCTCTCTCACACACGCTTTTGACATAACTCACACATCGCCTCGGAACCTCAGTTGGCGCCCAGAACCAAACAGCCGCCTTTTCCCAGCAACCGATCCCCGCTTGCCTCGAGCCACGAAAATGGCCTCCCGCCATATCTCAACCGTCCTGCGGCCGGCCATGCAGCGCCTGGCTGGTGCGACATCTCACTTCAACCAGCCTAGCAACCTCCGACCGCTCTCAACGACCGTAGCCCAGCTCACAAAGGCCTCCCACCGTGACGCCCCTTCCAAGCAGGCCAAGATCATGCTCGAGGACGAGAACGCCTTTGGCTTCATCCGCCACAACACCCGCCCTCCCAAGCCGCGCAAGGTCGGTGTCACCGAGATCAGGGGGCCGTATTACTCTGTCATGGGGAAGCACTATTTGAAGGATGTGCTGGAGACGTGAGTTGCCATCGCCTCATTCACACAAGACAGCAAAGGAAACGGGCCGTCGGCTGACAGCGGCACAGCATGGGCCACCACATCGACGGCCTCAAGTTCGCCGGCGGCTCCTTCTCCCTCTTCCCCGAGGACAAGCTGCGCGAGCTGATCGACCTTGCTCACGAGCACGGCGTTTACGTGTCCACGGTACCTACTCTCTCTCACTTTCCCCCCCTCTCTTTAGCAACTTCATTGACGATGTATTGTACTGCCACAGGGCGGCTGGATCGAGCACATCCTCCTCCAATCCGACCCTGCCACCGCCATCCCCCGCTACCTGGCAAAATGCAAATCCCTCGGCTTCGACGTCATCGAGATCTCGTCTGGCTTCCTCTCCCTGCCCGCCGACGACTGGCTCCGGCTGGTCGACCGAGTCCACGCCGAGGGCCTGACCGCCAAACCGGAAATCGGCATCCAATTCGGCGCCGGAGGCGACACCGACGCCGCCGAGCTGGAGGCTCTTGGCGGGGGGACATCATCCCCCTCAAAAATTGTGGAACTGGGGAAAAGGTTTATTCAAGAAGCGGGCGTGGAGAGGTTCATGATCGAGAGCGAGGGGATTACGGAGGATGTGAAGAGCTGGCGGACGGATGTGGTGCAGGCTGTGCTGGCGGGGTTGCCCAAGGAGAGGGTCATGTTTGAGGCGGCCGAGCCGAAAGTGTTTAATTGGTATGTGAGGGAGTTTGGGGCGGATGTGAATCTGTTTGTGGATCACTCGCAGATTGTGCAGCTGAGTTGTCTGAGGGAGGGGATTTGGGGGATGGGGGATACGTTTGGGAAGGTTGTTACTTACCGGGGGTGAGGGACACGGGGAGTTGGTTCTTGGGGGTTGGACTGGTCGCGTCTGGGTGAGGGATGAGCGGAGGAGGGGGCCACGGCAAAACTACCAGGCATGTTGATGATCGAAGGAAGGACAAAAAAGATGGTGAATCACTGTGTCTCTCCCGCCGGGAATTGAACCCGGGTCTCGAGCGGTGTCGTGGATGAGGACTGATGGAGGAGTCCAGATCCGGATGACAAGCTCACATACTGACCACTATACTACGGAAGATGGGCGGATGTGTGGCATCCGCTGTAGCAGAGGGCGGCGTGATTCTCTCTCCCACCGGGAATTGAACCCGGGTCTCGAGCGTGACAAGCTCGCATACTGACCACTATACTATGGAAGATTGGCGAGTGTGGGCACTCGCTATAGCCTGGGCTGGTTGTTGGGAGGGAGCAGGGAGAGGGGGTTGAAATAGGGGGCATTGTCATTGTCATGAGAAATTTGCAACGAGGACGGGGCTTTTGTGCCGAGTCGGGTTCCACAAAGCTCCACCGGGGCGGCCGAGACTCAACTCGGGCCGGAGCATCCACTCGGTTGTTTGTCCAGGAGCATCACCAAGGATCCTGAGCGATCCTTTTGGTGTAATGGGCTGGTCAAACGGGGAAACGGAAGGATGAGAAACCAGTCAGACTGAGGGACTCTAGTTAGTCTTGAAGGGCGTGATCATGATTGACCTGGTGCATGACAGCTTTTCCATGGCCAAGGGAGAATTAATTTGCGTGAGAAGGTTTAGTGAGCCACTCTGTTCATTCGGTAAACATATCTACCACACGCCGGAAGTATGGTGGAAAGGTTTGTCTTTCTTTAGTGTAGTCCATATGATCCTGCTTCTCCCCTTCATGGCGAGGAGAAACTTGAAGGTGCCTTGATATGAAGTCCATCGAACCTCGGGTTAGAAGATCATTGGACATTGGTTTTATTTTGGTTTTATTGAGCACTCTGTGCACAAACTCTTGGTTGCCCTGGTTGCTTGTCTCAAGATCTGAAGTTCGAAATGTTTACATGCAACTCAGGGGTTCAGGGGTTCAGGGGCACTCTGTTGTGTCAAGGGTTAGGGTTTGGCGGATCGCACCTCCCTTTGGATGCAAGCACAAGGAGGGACGGGTTGACTGTCTTATGAAAAAGAACAGTGTGTGTTGGATTCAAGCTGGAGATCGCAGTCGGAACAGAATTTGAGCTTTAGATCAAATTGCGACGAGTATGCGATTCCGCAATCCACGTTGGCAAATTGCAGACGTGGGCGGTTGTTTTGGGAAGGAGCAGTCGCGCACGCAATTTCTTGGGGGGTTGACGAAACCAACCGAGGGGGGGGAAGCCACGACAGCCACCCTCCCAGGTCTTTCTTGGGCTTCTAACTTCTGTTTCTTTCTTTCTCATCAAGCCGGACTTTAACCTCTTTGTCTCACGCAGCCCCCCAAGACCAGCAACCACATCATCAGTCATTATCATACATTTTCATATTCGTCAACACCTCTCTCCATCCTTGCCGTCGACCGCTTCCTCCGCCCTCACGTCCAAGTCGCACTTTCTGTGCAGCGATCCCGTCCTGTGCGCCAACGAAAACAAGAAAGCCAGCAATGCAAATGCACTCGACGCCGCAAATGCAATCCTCACGGCATCGCAGTACAGCGCTCGGACCGCAGCCTCCAGCGTCGGAGGGAGCTCGCTCAGCGAAAAGAGGGACTTTCGCAGTGTGTCGATGAGCTGCTCCAAGTCAGCAACAAGTTCAGCGATGAATCGAGTTTGAACACCAACCTCTTCCGTCGCGGCATCTCCCAGCGTCTCGGGCAACCTTTCCAGCAATACATTCTGCACGATGGCCGACGTCACGGTAACGCCGTAGATGGTGCCCATAGACCGGATCAGATACACCGTCGAGGTGGCAACCGCTTGTTCTGCTCAAGGTCAGTTCGTTGCTTTCATCCATTCTCGTGGCTTTTTCTCACCTCGATGCTCAAAAAGAGACACGAAACTAAAGAGCACACTGGGGTTTGTCAGGCCGAGTCCAAGGTTCGCCGGCACAAGATACACGAATTCCGTCCACCGATTCCCCGTCGTCCCCATCGTGAGCGCAAGAAGGTTGCCGATCAACATCGTGGCGGTGCCGAGACGGACATTCAGACACAGCGGGTACCCGCGGTGCATCAACGAGCCTGCAATGACGCCTCCGACCGGAGTCGCCAGCGCTGGGATCATGAGCCGCAGGCCCGCCTCAGACGGGGAATCGCCTCGGACTGCTTGGAAGTACAATGGGACCATGAACATGTACTGACGTCGTTAGTAGGCCCTGCGAGAAGGGGACAGATGGGACACTCACGGCATACGCGGCCATGCCCGAGAATATGTTGGTCAGCTGGACGGCTGTGGGTTGCCAGCCCCGCAACATGCAGAGCGGAATCATGGGTATCGCCTTCGTCGTGGCCTCGATCGACACGAAGACCAACAGCAACACAACACTGCCCACGAGAGAGCCGATGACGACCGAACTTCCCCAGGGAAAGTCATTGCCGCCCAGACTCAGGCCCAACAACTGCGCCACCAGTCCCAGCACCAAGACGAGCGCTCCCGACAGATCGAGCCGCCTCAACGCAGACAAGAAGGGATGCTTCAGGTCAAGCACGGGGACAATGCAGGACGGGTTTTCGAGGACGATATATCCCACAACAAGAGCCAGGGCTGATACGGGAACCTGCAGCAGGAAACACCAGCGCCATCCGACCGTCTCAGCAATCACACCCCCGAGAGACGCGCCCAACACTGCACCAAAGCCAACAAGGATATTCTGCATGGCCTGGTACATGCCCCTTTGCTTGAAGGGGATCATGTCCGAGTTGATCACGGTTGCTGTCGGCAATCAGTGTCTGGTCAGTCCCAACGCGTTGCGAGAGACTCACCCATTGTGATCAGGCCGCCTCCTCCGAACCCCGTCACAGCCCGCATGATGTCGAGCATCAGCATGCTGTCAGCCACCGAGCAGCCAAAACACCCAATCATGAAGGTCACTGTCGAGATGAAGAAGCATATTCTGCGCCCAAACATGTCGGAGAAGCGGCCATACAGCGGCTGAAATGCCGTGCTCGTGATCAAGTACGAGGTCGTCAACCATGCCGCGTTGTTGGCTGCATTGAAGTCGGAGCTGATGGCCGCGTACGTCGATGCCGTGATGGTGCCGTCGAATCCGGAGAGAAACACATTCGCCCAGAGGGCTGCGATATGGTTAGCATGCGGCAGGTTTGCAACATTTTCATTTTTCTCGCTCTGACATACCTGTCTCGATCCACCAGAAGCCTGGGGACGGCCTCCATTTCTCCTCGTTGACTGGCTCTGGGAAGGTCACATAGGCTGGCTTCTGTGCCTGTGACTCTAGAAGAGGCGTCGTCTCGTCGACCTCGCGGACAGAAACATCACTGCTGTTGTGTTTCATGTCGTCGGCGGCCATTCTGCTGCGATTGGGCTGGCGAGGCTGAGACACAAGTGTGTAACCTCTGGCCTGTGCTCTTAAAGGCTGATGATCAGATAACTTTTCGCCACCGAAGGTCTTCCGGTCCGGTCGGTGTGTAGAAGTACTACATACGGCGTGGCAAACCCTGCAAGAGGGGGACGTTGAAGAGCCTGGCCAGGCCCGGGCCAGCCGCTACACCATTCCGCTATCGGAAAGGTTGCGTTGCTGTGGACCAGAAGTTCAAACCGGCAAGCCGCTGCGTCTCCTCTCCAGCTGCGACGGGGCATGCAGATGCGGCACGTTGGCTGTGGAGGCTGATGTTTCTGCTGCCATCTGTACATGTAAGCCGGCACCGGTGGTCTGACGGGAGAGCTGTCGACAGCCTCGCGTTGCCTCTCCTGTCAACTGCATCCTTTTTCTCCTGTTTTTCCCATTTTCACCATTTCGATCAGGTGAGAGGCTCACCATCGTGGCCCTCATTCTCCTCACCAGCCCCCAGTCTCATCGCCGCTCAAGACAGGGAGAACCTGTCGGCGTTCGAGACTCGGTTCGACCAGGGTCCAAACCCCTGTCCGTTCCATCGCTCTTATCACTTGGCGGGCCCCATGTGACGCTCATGCAGCTCGCCGGCGCCCACCGCGCGCTAAGCAGCGAACGGTTCTCACTTTCGAGTGCAGTAGTGGCCAAAGACGGACGCGATTTTCTTTCCTAACCCCTCAAGGAGTGGAATCTAGCCCTCTTACGCACGTGTCCTGTTGCCGAATCAGTCTTTTTCTTGACCCTTGGTGTTCTCCTCTCCTCTCCCCGTGACCAGGAGGGTCTGAGGAGGTTTTCTCTTGGCCTTGCGACGTTGCAGCCGATTGGTTGTCGCCAGCCACGGGCTGATGTGCATTAGCCTCGCAGGCCTTTAGCGAGCCTCGATTTTGATATCCACTGTTCCCCGCTCTGTCGCGTCCCTCATGACCCCCGAAGTCAAAAGTTTCGGGGGCTTGAAGACTCGGACGGGTTTGGAAGTTCTTTTTACCCGAGCATCATGATAACCTGTTATCATGATGGATTTATTTCATTGCTCTTTGGCCTTTAAAAGCCGACGAGAGATTGCGAAAAGACATCGAGATCGCCTGGTCTCGATCTTCGCCGCCCAGCCTCCGATGATAACCCCAGATCGCGGGTAGATCAGCCGGGGCCCGGCGGGTACCCCCACGATCCACGTTCAACGGCGGAAACAGGTTTTGCCAATCATGTTTCGTGGGGTTACCTAACAACGTGTGTCCTGGTCGAGGCAGGTGGGAATTCACGTGGAATCCATGCAGGAAGGGAAAACTTGGAGAATCTTGCAGGACCAACGCGATGTCCTGCAAGAAGCCACAGGGACTCAGGGACAGGGTCTCGGTCTCGGAAAGACCCCTCAAACCCTTACCAAATACCAATGCTGGGTAACCAGCCCAATTGAGCCTCAAGTTGATCAACGTCCGAGAGCGGCATTCCGGGAAGTGGAGGTGTGTTTCATTCCAGGAGGAAAAAGTCCGAGGACAGCTAATTAGGGCTGGGCTGGAAAAAGGATTACTGATCTCCCATCTGCCTACCTACACCTGCTGAGTGTCTTCACGGCAATGCTCGAACTTGGACCCTCCTCTGTGGGCTCGTAGACAGACGCAAGCCCTGAACCTCTCATGTTGCCATCAACCAGCACAGCCCGCACAATAATCTCACTTCTCCAAATCCCCCGTTCGAGAGACAGCTCCGACCTTCTCGCCGTCGCCGGCGTGATCGGATCCAGACCCAGACCCGGACTTGCTGGTCCCGTTCAGGTCCAGGGGTCTGCCCACAGCGTCGTGTGTTGCATCCCACTGCTCGACCTCGACTACGGGAACCTTGACGAGTCGGTGGCTTTGGGCGCCGTTCTCGAGGGTGAGTGTCTCTTGCCGGATGCGGTAGCCGCGGAGGGAGGGGAGGAGTTTGGTGTAGAGGTAGTAGTAGATTACGCAGCCGATTAGACTGTCATTATCAGCATGTGTTTCCAGAGATGGTAACCTGTGAAAAGTTCGAAGGTCAAGAGGCCTATGGTTGACAACGGCGAGTGATAATGGTTCGGCAACGACACGGGGAAAGAGGGGAGGGTTTGAACGGTAGGGGGTGAGGAAACGGAACAGAAGAGAGAAGCAAGATGAGAGAGTGTGTGGGGAGGAAAGCCGGAAAAGCGCCCCAGGCACGCACAAAGAATAGAAACATCCACTTACATCCCAATCCCCGTAACCACATACGTCGCATACCAAAAACTCACATCCCCCGCGTAAACACCCCCCTCAGGCGGATACCACGGCATCACAAGCAGATAAACCCACACAAGGATGTTAAACACAATCACCACATCCCAGGCCCGGAACTGTGCCCTCGGCAGGCCCAGCCGTTTCCGCCGGTACCGGACAACGTACAGTCCCACGGCCATGACGGCGTTGAACAGCGCGTTGGGGTAGACCTGCAGGTCGGCGATGAAATTGAAGGCGTCGCCTGCGGGAGGGGAGAGGATCATGAGGATGGTGAAGAAGTATTTGGTTAGGTACGGGCCCAGGGGGGTGTTGAAAGGGCGGGTGGAGGCCCAGAAGCGGGGGTAGGGGAGGACGCCTTGTCTTTTCCAAGGGAAGAAGAGTTAGTGCTCGTGCCGTGAGTTGTTGATGTACCCAAGGCGACTTTTTTTTTTTTTTTTTTTTTTTGGGGGGGGGGGGGGGGGGGGGGGGGATTTTGTTTAAGCCCAAAAAAGGGGTGGGTGTACCAACGGGAATGCGGCGATGTCGCACAACGGGAGGGGTGATGCAGTGGGAAGCGGGTGATGATCATAGCGAAGGAGGTGTTGAGGAGCACTGAAGAAAGCGGGAGAAGGAGGACATACCGACCGCACTCGCGAATCATGCGCGAGCTACCGAGCAGCACAGCAAGGAGATTGCCGAACGAGCTGAGGGCAATCAGGAAGTTGAGGCCGCGGACGGCGTTGCCGGAGCCAAAGACGCGAGTGAAGAAGAGTGAGGCCGCAATCTCCTTGGCCTCGCGCAGCTGGGCTTTGGGAATTGCCGCAAAGTAGGCAATGTTGGCGAGGATGTAGAGCGTCGTGACAATGCCGAGGGAGATGAAGCCGTTCCGGCGGAGCTGCTTAATGGGACTCTGTGGACAACATCAGCAACGGGCTGTGTGTGAGAAACAGGGATGAACGTACCTTGACCTCGTTGACGACGTTAAACGCATTCTCGTACCCGGCGTACGAGAAGATAATGCGGTAGAGGGCATTCGTCAGGCCGTACGGCGTTGCATGCCCGTCAAAGGCGTCGTGGAAGTTGGCGTGCGGCTCCGGGATGCGGGAGACGTTGCCGCCGAGCACGACAAGGCCGGTGATGGAGATGAAGACGAGCGTAAGGACCTTAACGGCGCCGATGCTGCTGGAGAACCAGTACGAAAAGCGGGTGTGGAACGCGCAGACTGCGGGTGTCAGCTACCCCTGAACAAGGGCCAAGCCAGTCGAAGAGGGAGAGGGACTCACCGAGGAAAGCAACAGTGTACCCAGCAATCGCCACCCCTTTCAGCTCCCAATCGGTCGGCGCATGGCCATTAATCCGAAACAGGTACTGAGCGAGCACTGCACTTCATTAGCATCCCTCTCTCCTACCCCCGAGCCCATCCCTTTCCAAGCGGTGTCACCTACCGATAGCGTTACTACTACTAAAAGACAGCACAACCGACTGGAACGCAAACGCCGTCGGCACGAGCCACTTGGGCCGCGGGTAGGCCTGCTCGAGGTACACGACCTCGGACCCGGACCGGTTGGGGAAGTAGGCCGCGTACTCGAGGTACACGGCCAGGCTGGCGGCCGACGTGAAGAAGCCGAGCGCCCAGTAGACCATGGCGAGGCCGACGGAGCCGGTGCCTTTGAGGATTGCAGATGCTGTTGCGCACATACAGACATCATCGGTCAGCTCGTGGATGAACCCTCATGGAGAGCCGAATGGGATTGGGAAAGGGAATGATATGGGGGGGGGGGGGGCGGGGGGGGGCGTACGGGTAGAGTAAACACCAGTTCCAATCATCTTGCTAACATTAAGAAAGATGATGGTCACAGGCCCGACGCTGTATCCCAGAGGAGAGTGGCTCTCGACGGGCGCGCCCGAAGCCTCTTGATAAGAGGGGAGCGAGTCATTGCCGCCTTTTTCGAGGGTGTACTTGAGGCTGCCGTCGGTTACTTCGGCGCTGTCGACGCGCGAGAGAGAGGTACCGGTGCCCTCAACCGTTGGGAGGTCGTCTTCATCGCGGGTAAAGGGGCGGCGCCAGTTGAATGGCATGGTTGAGGAGTCGAGACTGGAGGAACGGGAGTGTTAGTACGGGATTTGCGGATGCAAGGAGGAGGGGTAGGAAGGGGCGGCGTACCGTGTTGTCGTGCAACAGTGATTGGGTGATCTCGACAGACGGATGGGCGTGAGCTGAAGGGTTACTAGGTAGGCAACCAGAGAGATGATCGTCGGATCCATCAAGCAGTTATATCTACCCGGCAGTATTTGATGCTCGGTACCGGGCGGTTGGCTCGGTGTTGACTGAGGTATCACCAACACTCTGATGCCATTGTACCCCCACAAGACGATAGGGGACCTCCTACCAGCGTCCAGGGTTCACGAGCAGGGAGGGATTGATGGATTGCGATGGCGTTTGCTGGTGGCTGCATTGTCATCAAGCTGGAGAGCCCTGTGAGGCTCCTCATCCGCGCCAACGACGACTGTGAGGTCGTGGGGGACCTGGAAAGTTCTCCCGGTATCGTGGCCGGCAACGAGCTGCATCCGTGACAGCGGCCCGAGATGGTGTTTCGCTCCGAACGTGGCATCACGCAGCCGGGCTTCTGGGATGACTGCCGATCTGGGCAGGTGTACTGATAAGGGGAGGGTTGCTCATCATCCCCGAGGATAACGCCATCGAGAATGCCGGATTCTAGTGGCAGGTGAAAGTCTGCAGCCAAAACGCCGTTCCTGCACATGGAAGTCCAGCGTGAATGAGAACCGTGTACAAACGAAAACCAGGAGTCTGCTTGCTTATCGTTCATCCCGCGTTGGCAGGAACGTAGTCGCAGCCCGGCTTGTAGCGAATGGAAGCTTTTCTTGAAGATGTGTCGTCACGGCCGCCGAGGATAGGTGTGCATGTACGTAACGGAGTGCAGGAGGCGGTGGTTCTGCAACCACCAGCATCGTGGCGTTCTTGTAGCTCGGGTGAGTCTGCCGAGGTGGTTCAGGGAACTTGACGTGTGGTACGGTGTTGGAAGCTTCGCCATATTGCTTCATTAAGATGCGATTGCACTCTCTTGCGTGCCCGCCACCCAACCCTTGCATTCGGCCAGGAAGCCGATGACTTGAACTTGTGGCTTGATGTCAAATCCATTCCTCGAGTTGATGCTGACCGTGCATCATTCCGCATTGCAGTTTGAGCATTCGTTGGTGATGCATCTCATCGTGGGGCGGCTAACCTTACTTCTCGCCCCCAATGCCATTTCCCTCACCCTTGCTCGCACTCCTAATGTACGGCTCCAGCGGGAACACACTGGATTCCGGTCTGACGCCCTTGTACACACGGTCCCAGCGCTCTTGCAGAACTGTCGGTGTCTTCCACGCATTCTCCGGATCGCGCAGCCACAGACGGACGAGATGGCGCCTGGTGGTTGTCAGAGCAAGGCTTAAATATGACGCAGTTGGCAGCACTTACTGCTTGTCCTCAGAGTCCCTGAACCCCGCCCGAGCATGGAAGATGCTTAGGTTATTGACATACTGGATGTCGCCCTGGTGGAAGTCAAGCGAGACAGCGTATTTCTCGGCCGTGAAGTGCAGTGCGTCCAGGGCTTCAGCCTGAGCCTCCGTGATGGGCGGGATGTTGGACGAACGCGGGAGACCCCAGTACCCCGTGAAGCTGCGGCGGGCATACTGGATGATCAACCGCTCGGGGTCGGTGTCTGTTGCCGGCTGGTAGTGAAGGAGAGGTGCGAGGGTGTAGGATTTGTCTAGCTTGCCGAATCTGGAGGGGGTCAGCAATGCCTCCAGCTCATAGGGATACACGGGGTCCCGTACGTGTCAGCAGCCCATGGCTCCGAAAGCGTCCAGATGAGGTCCGGCCGCGTAAGTGCCAGCTCGTTGTACACCTTCCAGCTGCTCGACAGGTAGCTCTGGCCACCCTCGGCTGCCTCGCCGAGCGCAAACAAGGCGATGACGTCGCCGATGTCGGTGTGAAAGACTTGCTTCTCGGCCGTGTAAGCTGGAGCCCCGATGTTGTTGGCGTCGACGCTGGCCGTGATGTCTTTGATGTGGGCGAGGAGGACGTCGGCGGGCTGTCCGCCGTACTGGGTGTCCTGCCGACCTCGGACAGGGGCGATATGCGAGGAAATGCCGGCGTAGATGATGATATTCTCCTCGCGTGTGTACTTGGTGACCGGGACGCCCCTGATGACTTTGAATCCGTGACCTTTGTGGATCTCGCGGGAGATGTCGCGCAGAGTCTTATGCAGCTTGGGCAGCGGAAAGGTCTTCTGGGAGATGAACCCCAGGGGCTGCTCAAGGCCTGGGATAGTTAGTGGTGCCGACAACTGGGTCTGTGCCTTGAGAACGAGTTACCCTTGAAGTGGTGCAAGGCAGCGTCAATTTCGTCCAGGTCGTCTCTGGTGAGGCGGTAGTTCCAGTCGTAGCTGTCGGCCAGGTTGTTGCCGTCCCACACGAGCTGCGATTCGAGTTGCTGGGGGAAGCCCGGGGGTAGCTCCTTGGCCAAATGCTCCGTCTCCTGCCGGCGTTTGCTTCTCGCGAGATACTTGTCATGGTCAGGGGCGTATCCGATATCCGGATGCCCCGGGGGCCCAGACGCAATAGCTCCCATGGTGAGATGGCTTGGATGTTGGATGATGATGGCGGCGAGGGTTCGATGGACTCTTCGGCAACCGCTGGCGTATGTGACCGATCCGCCCAGGCGGTGAATGTTATGAGAGCCTTTTATGTCCAGGTCCTTTCGGAGGTATGGACTTGCCCACCAAGCAAAGCCGAGGCGTTGAGGCCACGCCAGTTGTGCAACATTGTCTGAATGGTGGTGTCATTATGCAATGTTGTCTGAATGGTGGTGTCATTATGCAATGCACCATCGCAGTGCTGCACTGCCATGCCTTGCTGGGCTGCAGGCATGGACTCCTCGGAAGTTGTTGGCTAACAGGGCGATGTCGCCATCACGAAGGTTCCTGGGGTGATCCATCAGTGACTGGTCATCTGGTCTGTCTTGAGTCGAGGCGACCCGACTCGGTAATCTCATTCTCCGCTGCTTTCCTGTTTAACAATGCCGTTACATACGGATTCGGGGGTAAATGAGATGGTGGAATGACAATCTTTTGTGAAGACTCGCGCAGTCGTGCTTGTTTGAGGTTGTTGAAGTCATTGCGAGCCACTGCCGTTTTGGCGCAGGGTCGGTTGCTCGGGTTTCGATGTTTATTCGAGGATTACCGTACCAGGTAATTACCAAGTCCGTTGCCCATCTGGCCGTGGGTGCCAGGTGGGGCGTGGATTTTAGTGCCATTCATGGTGCTTTCCAGACAGAGTTTCAGCGAGAGAAAATGCAAAGAAGCAGTCGATCATTTTCTGTTCTTCAGTTGTTGGAGACTTGGAGCCAAATGCGGAAAAGGTGCAGGCCCGACAGATTTCGGGTCGACTTTTGTCAGGTGAGTGGCAGCTGTTGTTAGTGCAATTTCATGCCAGTCCCAGACAGGACCCGCCCGCCGAATCAACAAACAACCAAAACATTTCCACTCAGTTGACTGACATCCACCTCTATAATGGAAAATCTCGACTCGTTCAAAATCGGCAGCATCGAGCTGCAAAGCCTACTCGCGGACCCCGAAAAGGTCACCAAGCTCCTTGTGTGTCGCTACCGCCATCCCGTGCTCACCGCCGACGACGCGTCGTGCCCGCCTGCACCATTCGCGCTCCCCGCTCGAGCCTCTTCCGCGGGTCTACTGGACAGCTTGCCGATAGAGATCGTGCATATCATCATCAATTTGCTCGACATCCAGTCCGCCTCGCGTCTCTCGCGCGTCTCGCTCGGAGCCTGCCGTCTCGTCCGCTCGCACCCACAGTACCTCGCTCTCATCAAGTTCGCGCGAAATGCCCTCGCCGCGCTCGTCATGACCGGCCTGGGCGGCCTGCACACGATCCCGAAGCTCTACCAGTCCCTGCGATCTGAAACTGGACAGTGCACCCACTGCCCCGAGTTCGGCCCCTTCCTCTTCCTTCCCACCGGCGAGCGCTGCTGCCTCGAATGCGCCCACTGGTCCCCGGCTCACCAGCTGATACTGGCCCGCGACGCGCCGAGTTTTCTGCATCTGTCAAAGGAGCAGATGCGGGAGCTGCCCGTTCTGCGCGTGCCGCCGCGCGCGTATTGGGCCTCGGAAGACGCCAGGGAGAAGGGGAGTGAGGTCGTCCATTGGCGCACGGGGCGAGAGCTGCGGCATCGAGGCAAGCCGGGCCCGTTGCCCGCGCATCCTTGGGACAGGTGGGGTTGCGTTGGGCGGTGGCAGCTCCGCAAGTTCTGTGGCATGGCCGTCGCCGAGTTTCCCTGGGTGCCTGCGTCGGGCGTGGCCGAACGAGGCGTCTGGTGCCATGGGTGCTGGTTCCTCGGAGAGCCAAGCGCCGATCATCCAAGATATAGCACGCGAGTTTCTGTCGTGGTATGACGGGTATGACGAGTTCCCCGCCGCGCTCGCTGAGCTGTATTCCAGCGTCAAGGCGCCAATGGGCATCTGGTCCCTAAACCTGAGGGCCAGGCCGGGCGCCTTATTTATGGACCACGCGAGCAAGTGTGTCGGTGCCTGGATGCTGCTGGCCAGTCTGGAGTGGAAGAAAGGGGAGCCATGGCCCTGGCGAAAACGCTCAGCGAGGATCCGATCGGTGCTCGAGCGTGGCCGGGTTTGGCTCGAGAAGACACTGGGTTGCGAGGACTGCGCCGCTTGAAAGAAGTCGTGTCTTATCACATGTGCACGTCAAGGCAAAAAGGAAAGGACACCATTCGAGGATATCAGACGAAAAAGAAGTCCCCTCGACCGGAATCGAGCCGGTGACCTTTCGGTATCAATAAACGCATTTACAGCCGAACGTGATAGCCAACTACACCACAAGGGGATTGGCGAGCCCTATTTGGCAAGGCACAATATCAGTACGGCGCAGCCAAGGTTGCTTCATTCCCTTTGTGGGTGGTCGGTGATTCAAATCTCGTTGGCCAACAAGCAGGAGTTCTTTCCCTGGTCAAACTGCCAGCCTCGGCAAAAGCCTTGACCAACTCCTTCCGTTCCTGATGCCAATCTAGTCCAAACTGGGAAGGCGCGGTGAAGGCCACGCACAGCAGCACCGCTGAAGAAGGAACCGACTCGGACTCGGAATCCCCGGGTCACGCATGCATTTCAGATCCATTTCGCTGCCGACTGTCATGCATCTGCCGCCTTCGATTTGAACCCGCCAGCCGGACGGCCACAAGCAGCCGGACGGCCACAAGAAGCACACAGAAATGACACGCAACAAACCCTGTCCAGTCAAAGTTTCGAGATGCCACAACCATCGAAACAATGGCAGGCTGGGCAGCAACTTGAATCTTGATTCTAGAGAAAACGCTCCGCAGATCAGCACAACACAAACCGGCCGGAGTTTATCAGCGCGCGCCAAGCACCTTCCACAACCTGGATCGCTTCCAGCGGGGTCGGTGGAGTGCCTTGTCCCGTTCGCCGGAGGACCTCCCCGTCCCGGTCGGGGGCCAGGGCACCGATCGGGAAGGTGACGGGTTTAATCTCGACGAACCGCGTCCACTCTCCGCCCGCTCTCTCCAGTTACACAGCGGCCGCGGCCATGCGAACCTCAACAGTGGGATGGCACGCTGCGAGGTTCCAGTGCAGCCTACCGGGGCAGTGTGACGCTTGCGAGCTGCCTGTTTGCGATCTGCCTTCCTTCCAAGTTGGCCATGCCGCCCCTGTTCCACAGCATGACCTTGAGGTGGGAACCCGCAAGCCGATCGTCGCTCACTTCGCATTACTTTAATAAACACCATCCTGCCGCGATGCAAGTCACTCCGACTCGACAACCGTCCCTCCCCAACTCCCTGGGCTCCCCTCACCCGCCAACCTGAACCAACCTCACGGTTCTCACCCACCATGAGGCTCCCCACGCCCGCCCTCGCGGCAGGCCTCCTCGCCCTCCTCACAGGGCAGGCCACCGCCCTCCTCACCCGGGGCACCCCCAAGATGGACATCGGCCCCGACGACACCACCCTGCCCCCCTCCACCCTCCAAAAACGCGCCGAAACCTTCAACGGCTGGGGAACCTTCGACCAGCTCCTCGACCACTCCAACCCGTCCCTGGGCACGTTCAAACAGCGCTTCTGGTACGGCACCGAGTTCTGGAAGGGACCCGGCTCGCCCGTCTACCTCGTCACACCCGGTGAACAGAGCGGCGAAGGGTTCAACCGCACCTGGCTCACTTCGGCGCGCATGTCGGGGTTGATGGCCAACCAGACGGGTGGTGCGGTGGTGATTCTTGAGCATCGGTACTGGGGCGGGTCGTCGCCTTATGAGCAGCTGACGGTACAGAATTTGCGGTATCTCACGCTGGATAACTCGCTCAAGGATCTGACGTATTTTGCGAAAAACTGGGTGCCGCCGTTTGATACCTCGGGAAAGAGTGCTGCGGATAAGGCGCCGTGGGTGTACGTTGGCGGGTCGTACGCCGGTGCGCTGGCGGGGTGGTTGGCGGCGCTGGAGCCGGGGACGTTTTGGGGTTATTATGGGTCGAGTGGTGTGGTGGAGGCGATTGGGGATTTCTGGCAGTACTTTGTGCCGGTGCAGGAGGCGACGCCGAGGAATTGTAGTGCGGATGTTGGGGCGGTGGTGAATTATGTGGATTTGGTGTTGAGTTTTGGGTCGGATAAGGCGAAGCAGGAGTTGAAGGATAAGTTTTTGCTGGGGGATTTGGAGGATGCTGATTTTGCTTCGTGAGTGCTCTTTAACAAAGAATGGGTGAGAGGGAAGACTGACAGACGCAGCGCGCTCGAATGGGGCCCGTGGCAGTGGCAGTCGGGGCAGTTTTACTCGGTCAAGAATTCGGGCTACACCCCGTACTACCGCTTCTGCGACTACGTCGAGAACGTCTGGCCCAACTCGACCAACAAGGTGCCCGGCGCCAACGGTGTTGGCCTTACCAAGGCCCTGGATGGCTACGCCAAGTGGGTTAAGGAGGAGTTCCTTCCTGGCTGTGAGTCTTCCCCTTCACTTCCTCGCCCAACAGATACTGATCAGCCCACAGTCTGCGAGGATGCCGGCTACCCCGAGTGGAAGGGCAAGTACAACACGGGCTGCCTGCAGAACCTCAACGCCTCCAACGTCGCCTACAAGGACCTGACACCCGGCAACTGGGTCAACCGCCAATGGTTCTGGATGCTCTGCAACGAGCCGTACGTCCCCCCTTCCCCTCCCCGGATCTTCTCCCCATCCTTCCCTAACCCCTTTACTTATGCGCGATACAGCTTCGAATGGTGGCAAGACGGCGCCCCCCTGACCCAAGCAACCCTCGTCTCCCGCCTCGTCAACGCCCCCTACTTCCGCAAGCAATGCGAGCTCATCTTCCCGCCCTCGGAAGGCGTCAAGTACGGCATCATCCAGGGCCAGCGCGCGCGCGACGTGAACAAGCGCACGGGCGGCTGGAGCGCCAACAACAACCACAACCTGACGCGCGCCATGTTCACGAACGGCGAGCTGGATCCCTGGCGGGATGCGACGTATTCGAGTAAGTTCCGCCCCGGTGGGCCGCTCAAGAGTACCAAGGAGGTGCCGGTCAGGTTGGTCAAGGGGGGCACGCATTGCTCGGATTTGTATGGGCCGAATTGGGAGGTGAATGAGGACGTGAGGAGGCTGGCGCTGGATGCGGCGGGGGAGATGAAGGGGTGGGTTGGGGAGTGGTATGAACAGAAGGGGGAGAAGAAGCCGTGGGAGGTTTGAGGGAAGGGACTATGTGAGGTGAAGGGGATGCATGTGTTGATATTGGCGAGTCGGATGTTGAGGCGGATATACCCTTCAGTTGTACATATTTGCGGCGGCAATAATAATGAGCTGTGTTTGAGATCAGTGGAGAGCATGATGGAATCTCGGGCATGAAAAACTCACGTCAATGGCTTCCAAAGTGTTAGCCCAGGGCCAGGCGTCAACAACCAATATGTTGACCAGGAATGGCTCAGGCAACCCTGCCCTTCCGTGATTTCCTCAACTCTTTAGCCCTGGTGCAGGACACAGCCAAACGGGCCAAAGCACGCCTATCATGCACAGACATCTCCCGATCCGCCTCGTCCAGCTCAACAGCCACCGTCCCGCCCCGGCTCTTCTCCCACAGCCGCTGCGCCTCGCGGCACGACCGGAAGTGGTCGAGAAACGCCCCCCGCGAAAGCCAGCGATGCACCAGCGCCCCGTTGGAAAATGTCACGAACGAGCTGTCCGACGCCGTCATGCCCTCGCGCTTCTTCACGAGGTAGCAGCCCGTGCAGGAGACCCCGTAGTCGACCCTAAGTCGTCCGGTGGCGGCGTCGGGGAATATGTGCGGCATGGGCGCGAGGTTGAGATAGCGGCAGTCGCCGTCTTGGCCAGTATTGACTGGCGGTAGTCCAGCAAATGGGTCAGAGTACGAGCTGAAGCTTGTACATGCACAGCGGCGGGTGCGCGGTGGTGTGTTTGAGGTTTCGGCGAAGACTGCCTCCATGGCGGGGTTGCTCGGCCAGGCATCCGGGAAGGGAGCACTCGTGCCCCAGGGAAAGGACTGCAAGGTAACCACATAGTGGTCGAGCAAGGGTCTGTAGGGGCAGTCGAGAGACCAGGATCCAGACGCGCAGCATCGTTTTTGGGCGCAGACGTAGCAGTATCTGTTGAGGGTGCGGAGATGGACGTGGCCGGGAAAGTCGGGGCAGTATGGGGTTCCGCACTCTGACACGCCGAGCGCGGCTTGGATAGCGGCGAGGGTGAATAGGGATGCGTAATCGCGCTTGTACAAGCCCAGGCACACGTCAAGGGCGTAGCGCGTTACGAGACGGTATGCTGGCATCGCCGTGACGATCTGGCGCGCCCGGCGGTTGACCTGCCGGAGGCGGAGGAGAGAGAGGAGGTCGAGGCGGCTGAAGATGTTCCACACAATTTCGAGTGGCAGGTTGTTCATGTTGCCCATGTCGGCTTCTGGGGTGGAGGGAAAGGGGCTGCGCACGGCGGAACGGATGAAGGCGGATTGGTCGGAGCGGAAGGTGAGAACGTCGTTGTTCCACTCGTGGCGGTGGAACGACGCGACCCAGAGAACGGCATCTTTGTCGTCGTCGGCCACTGGCGGGTACAGCACTTCTGATCGCTCCTTCTCTGGAATCAGTCGGCGCTCGAGTCGCAGTCGGTAAGCCATTGTGATGGATCCTCCTTGCCTGATGATGTTCGTTGTGGGAGGAAAGATGTGGACCCGAAAAGCCCCACATGCTGTGGTTGTTACACAGTAGTTACCCAATTGTTACCTTACCTGCGTTACCACTTGTAATTACCGTGCCAGACCACTTGTACGGCCCCCAGGCCTGAGCACAGGAGAGAATTGCTGCGGGCAAACCGCTTGAAAGGACGACAGGCAGGAACCGTGAAGGTCGAACGGGTTGGAAGAGGAGCAAACCCGTTACCAGGTAATGAAGTTGAAGATCAGCGCTCTGGTGCTAAACACATTGGCTCATCCAGTTCGAGTTGTTACTGTTGTTGATGGACCTGAACAACTGGAAGTGCGTCCACCGGCCATGCAGCAAGCGAATCGGTTGAGACCGGGTCCATAAAAGTTCATAAGCAATGGCAAAATAACCTAGGTCCATGTGCCGCGAGAAGCAGCAACACCTCCGACCCCGGGGTTCAATGACCAATCCGTGATGCCCAGTCGCACCTTGCTACCTCTCCCAGTCAGACCCAAACCAACGGCAATGCTCACCCTTTCCCAAGGTCGTGCTATCCCACCCTCACCCATTCTCCACTTCGCCTCTTCCTCCTCGAGGATTAGAAATCGCCCAGCCACAGCCTCTCGACGTACTTCTGCAAACGAGCACACTCCTCCTCCTCGCACCCGTCCTCATACTCGTAGTGTTGCTCGCGCAAGCAGCACCCGACCTGTCGGCGTATTGGTAACCATTCAGGAAGGTGGGACTTGTAGTAGCCCATGGCATTCTCGATGATGGCCGAGGACCGGCGGTTCTGGTCCCTGTCCTGAGAAATTATCTCGTCCCGGCTTCCAGAGTCGCCCATCGAGCACAGTACAGTCAACATAAGGGTAAGACTGTTGAGCTTCGCAAAGATGGGCTGCCAGATGTCGGAGTCGAAACTCGCCGGCAAAGGTGAGACCATCTGACCCTCGATCGGCACAATTTTGCGGTAGTCGTATTTGCCGCTATCGTTGAAACCGTCGCTGTACGGATCGTCGTGGTCAATGAGGTATTTCGAGCATCGATGAAGTATGACGAGCTTCCGAAGCCGCAGGCGGTTTGCCACCGAGAAGAACTGTTCGACGACAGACGGGTAGGAACCGAGCGAGAGAAAAGAGAACGTGTTCTCGCCGTAGAGAATCGGGAGCGTCTCGAGTGAGATTTGGCGGAATACGCGGAGGATGCTTGTGCAGATATTCGGAAAAAGCTGTGAGAATGTCTGGACCTCGTCCCGCAGCGGGAGGAAGTAGTCGAGATAGATGCGTCGTTTGCCGACGAGCAATTGTCGGTAGACCATGAGCCGGAGCTCCGGAGGCAGGCGCAGGAACGGGAACGGCTCCATGCTCTCGAACGACGGGGCCGTTTGCGGCTTGGGAGATGCAGGTGCGGAAGGGGCCTCGCTGGAGCTGGAGGACGCGGTCTCCGAGTCGGTGCTCGAATCGTCCATCTTGCCGAGATTTTCTAGGAGATTGAACAATCAGCAATGGGAAGTTGTCGGCAGCGGAGGGACTGACCTACCGTGTCGATTGACAGATGAGCGCCGCTGTAATCCGAGATGAAGAAGTAGTGCAACAAGATTTGCAAGCTTCGTTCCGTGACTGGTCCGCTGGCTGATGAGCTGGTGTCGCGGTTGCGAGAATCGAGGCTTCCACGGGAGTTCAACGTCAGTCCATCCGCGAGACTGCCAGCAAAACAGGGATCGTGATAAGAACAAACCTGATGGAGAAGTACGATGAGCCTGAATTCGTGCTGTGGATTGTGAGAAGAGTTGTGGTGGTTTTGCCAGCGAGGGCGCTGCCTGGGTGTGGCGGGCTGATGGCGGAATCGGATTGTTGAGAGAATCGGGCGGAAGGAACTCGAAGGAATGGTACAGCCGAGAATGAGGTGGAATGGAGGAGGTTTTTGCGCACTGAATGCCAAAAAAAAAAAAGAAAAGAAAAAAAAAGTGCGGGTGAGAAGGTAACGAGCCCTGCGGTGAGATTCTCGCAAGAAAGCCCAGTTTTGGTTGCCCGGGTCGTTTGAACTCGTTTCGTGTTGTCCAGTTAAGTTGGCGACGTCCAGTGAGCGGTGGTGGACTCTCAAGCTTTTCGCCTGCGAACGAAAACTGGCAGCGAGCTGGCTGCTCGAGTTGCCAGGAAAAAGGGAAGATAGAACACCGCCAACAAAGCTCACGGAACAAAACGAGCAATGAAATCACGGGATGAGATGGCCAGAATCTTGGGAAGGCCAATCTGCACGCAAATGTCAAGATTTTTGCCATGATGCAGTGTCAGGAGTGTCAAACTACCTAGGTTATGCCCAGCTCTACTTGAGTCTAGCAACTACGTCCGCCTTGAGCTCAGAAACCTCCAGACACCGAATTAAGATCGTTCTTCCCATATCCTCGCGGCTCGAGTCAGCCCAGCATCACTAGGTGCAAGCCGTCCATTCCACCCAAAGACCGCGGCAGGGTCCTCCCCAGCAAGTAGCCCGCAAGCACGACAGCAAAGTCAACCCCCTTCACTCAGCAACCCTCAGCAATGTTCCATGGCTCGATACCCTCGCCCAAATCCCTTTGGGCCCAATTGCTTGTCCCAACTCAAGCACCAGTGCTCTTTGGGAGCTTCCACCCACAATTCCCTCATGTACCGCTGGATGCGGTTGCACGTCTTGTTCTTGACGCTGCAGAAGCATTGGTGATTCTCATACCTGACTCGACGGTGGAACGCGACCGACGGCGGGACATGGACATCGTAAGGCGCCAGAGCCGCCTTGATCTTGCGCGAGGCAAATCTCCTGACTTCCTTCCGGTTCGAAATTATGGACTCGTCGTGGCTTGGCCTGCAGCAACCGACCGTGAGGGTGATGGTGAGGCTGGTGAGGTTCGCGAGGATGGGTGCCCACTCGGCAAAGGGAAGCAGGCACTTATTCACTTCGAGGTATCGCTCGAATTCGAGGGGAAGGATGACCGAGTCCTCATCGCTGTCGGGTTCAGATTCGGAGTCAACAGAGCCGGCACCCCAATCGCTGCCGTATTCCTCTGCCGGATCCACGTTGAGACCGCGCAGGTGGCACGGGTGCTCAATGTCGAGTATGCGGACTCGCCGCATGTTTTCGTTCGAGATGTAGAGGTGGATGTCCGGTCGGTACGAGAAACGGTGGATGAAGGCGAATTTATTCTCTCCGTAGAGGACATCGAGGGCCTCGGCATTGATCAAACGGCACACGCGCAGGATCTCCGGGTACAGGGAGAAGAGATGGCGGCAGTCGTGCACTCGAAAGCAGAGAGTGTGAATCCGGTGCCGTGTGACGAGAAGGCTGCGGTATACCAGTTTGCGGATCTCGGCAGGCAGCCGCAAGAAGGGGAAGAAGGTCGGGGTTTCCGGTGGCGGGCTTGAGGACGGCGCCCTCGGTGAGCTCTCGGCCGATGTCGGGACTTCGGTGTCCGTGTTGTCCATCGTTGTGGTCTGTAAGACAAAGTCAGCAAGAGGTCGAGGTCGGTAGCGTGTTTGACTGCGAGGCAGGACGCACCACTGCCTGAACGAGATCATAGAGTGGCAAACGATGAATCCGTCCGATCAGGTCACCAGTGAAGTTGCCGCCGACAAGAAATCGTGGGAACCGAGACTGAAAAGAAGGCAAAGTTAGCTCGTAGGAAAATAATTCTCCATGCTGGGAACATGGAGCCCAACCTGTGAGGTGTTCTGCCCACGGTAGCGATGGCCACTAGAGGGACGAGTTTGTTAAGTCGTGAAGTTTTTTCAGCGCTGCGCTCGAGGAGTTGAGAATGGATCGATGGAAGTCGAGGTGGTTCCGATAGAAACCTGGAATCGCTGAAGAAGAAATGTTTGCGCCAGGCAGCAATGTCAAAGTCGTTAAAGTTGGTTGACTTGGAAGGAGTTGGGAAGGCACAAAACGCGGTCCTTCCAGCCAGACCCTGCTTTCAGCCTTGGAATTGCTTGCACCCCAGCGTCTTTCATTACCAGTGCGCTTCCCATCTTTGAGAGGAAGGTGCGGGCCTATATCCATTGAAGCATTTCAGTTACTTAAGAAATCTCTGTCAACCCATGAAGTTTTAAACATCGAATCCAGAAAAGCTCATCGGAGTCAGGACCCAAAAACTGGCTCAGCGTCGTCAGCTGGAGTTGCGAACAGCACCCGTTTTGGTTGCTGATGATGCTCGAGACAAATCCCAGAAATGCCTCTTGAAGGTTTCTCAGAACACAGACGACTCGATTCCCTCAACCTCGACGGATTACCGCCACTTAAACTGCAAGTCCTGCCGGCTCTTGTGACCCTCGGTTCTGGTACTTCTTGATCGGTTTGCCGTTTTTACCTACATACTACATAGCCGGTCCCCTCCCCACTGAATCCCTTGCACTCAACTAATTCAACTCTTAAACTCCAGTCGCCTTCGTTACTCTCGCAGGATCGCATCATCTTACGCCCCAGGTTGCCTCTTAGCACATTGTTAATCATTCCCCAGATGTTGAGACGATTAACCCATGGTAAGGTGTTGTTCACTAATTAGCCCCGGATGTGTTCGCCTAAGACGCCCTGCAGCAGAACAGTCAGCACCATGCATCCTTCAGTTCCCTTCCCACGGCTGATCTTCTGCTCGGGCACAAGTTGCAATTGGCTGTCGTTAATAAGCCCTGCCTAGCTCTCTGTGACACAACCTTTTGTCTCATCAAGCAAACCAATAAGGGGGATGGGTGAGTCAGCAGGAGCATGCGAGGAGAATCCCTTTTCCTCACCCCAGACTCCGCTACTTTGCCAGAAACGGCTGACAAACTCGGGCATTCCGGGTAGCGTCATCGTCTCCGGCAATCGGTGACATGATTAGTCTCCCACCACCGCAGTTTAGCCCTCGAGCACTTCTCAAGTATCACGACTTCGGGGTTCGGACTGCCCCAAGGGCGGGAAGCCGCATTTGTCACTCGATGATGGAATTGTCGAGGTTTGTAAGACATAATGGGCTAAATGGGAAGCTGAGAATCCGAACGGACTCGGAAGATATGGAAGTTAAAGGAGACGAAGGGTATAAGTAGGTAAAGGCTTCCTCAACGAGGTTGAAGACGACTCTTTCTCATCCTCATCACAACACAGAAGAACAAAGCAGCCAGCAGCAAGACACAGCAGCTCAACCAGCTCCATCAACCCCCACAGACTTTTGACCTCGATCAACGCATCCCCACATCACTTCCGCCACAACACCACCACCGCAATGGCCAAGATCGTCACCGTCATCGGCGCCACGGGTGCCCAGGGCAAGGGCATCGTCGCCGCCTTCCTCAACAACCCCGCCTACAAAGTCCGCGCCATCACCCGCAACCCCACCAGCGACGCCGGCAAGGCCCTCGCCGCCCAGGGCGCCGAAGTCGTCTCAGCCGACCTCAACGACCTCTCAAGCCTCAAAACCGCCTTCGCCGGCTCCCACATCATCTTCGGCTTAACCAACTTCTTCGAGCCCTTCACCGCCCACCAAGACCCCACCAAGGCGATGGAAGTCGAGCAGGAGCAGGGCATCAACATGGCCAAAGCCGCCGCCGCCACCCCGACCCTCGAGCACTACATCTGGAGCACCCTCCCCAACGTCCGCTCTATCTCCCACGGCAAGTACCTCGTCCCGCACTTCGAGGGCAAGAACCGCATCGACGCCTACATCCGCGAGAACGAGCCCGCGCTGCTGGCCAAGACGACCTTCTTCTGGGTCACGTTTTACGCGACGAATTATGTCTTTCCCATGTTCACGCCGTATTTTATCCCCACGGCGGGGAAGTACATCCAGTTTGCCAACTACGCGGCCGACACGCCCATCAACACCATTGGTGACGTGACGGTCAATATCCAGCCGTTTGTCAAGGCGGTTGTTGAGCAGCGGGAGAAGACGGCGGGCGGGAACATTGTGCTGGTGGCGACTGAGTCCCGGCAGGCCGGAGAGATGCTGCAGGCGTGGGCCAAGGCGCAGGGGAAGCAGGCGCAGTTTGTGAGGGTTAGTGGGGAGGCGTTCCGTGAGATCTGGCCGCTGTGGGCGGAGGAGATGGGCTTGATGATGGAGTTTTGGGATGAGTACCGCGAGAAGAGCTGGACCGAGCCGGGGAAGAAGGTCATCACCAAGGAGGAGCTGGGCGTGACGGAGTTTCAGAGTCTGGAGGAGGCGTACAAGACGCTTACTCTTTGAGTTTGCGGTGTGAAAGGAGGTTGATTGGAAAGAATGAGGCATTGGCATAGAGATGGGTAATGAAAAGAAGACCTGTTGGAAATGTCTGTGACGATTGTCCGTAGGAAGCCGTTGCTGGTGATATGTTGTGAGCCCGGGAGTCTTGCTAGGAAAAGCAACGACTTGGCGATAACGGGGCCCAAAGCCACTTAACGTTACCTACACGTGTACTACTTCTTCTTTCTCGCTGGATCAGTCTTGGCCAATGGATATGCCACAGTTAGCCTGACCGCCCAGGTCACGGCGCAGAGGAAGCCCACGGGTTGCGCCACCAATGTCGTTCTGAATGCCGCGCTAACGGTAAATGCCCAGGATCTACGCCTCTCCGGGGCCATGTCTCTCAGCTCCCAATCTTAGGGCTAGCTAGGCTTGATAAAAACAGGGCAGGGAGTCAATACTTTGCTGGAGCGCAACATGAATGGGCATGATCAGCGACCCATGCGGCCGTGAACAAGTTAAAAAACAGGCCCAATTTTCAGTTCTGTCTCTCCTGATGCTTTTCTTCCTTCACACCGGTTCGTTTTCCTAGCGAACGTTTGTTGACAACTTAGTCTTTCCTGTCACTTCCTCAACAGGCATTTCGAAATGCGGTGCTTTGCAGTTGCGGCTCTTGCGGCAGGGCTGTTGCCCGCGGCTGTCTTAGGTGCTGCCGGCTGGCTCGACCTCTGCCCTGTTGATTCGTTGATTCAGTCCTCAAGTTCTTCGCCTGCGAGAGACGTATCCCAAACGGTTGCGTTGACAACTTGACGAAACAAGCCACGGCCTGGTGCAGCAGCTACCTCTCCATCCAGCCTGTCACTGTTTACCTGAGCACCACAACCCCTGTCTCGACCAAGACCGTGATCGAGACCTTGACTACCACCGCGACAACGACTGATGTGATGTGAGTACCTTGTTCCTAAGCATGCATTTAGAGCAGAAGTCTAATACGATGGAAAATAGCATAACCAGGATCGAGGCAACCTCCATCGAGACTGCCACCGTGGTCGACGAAGAGACGGTCACGGCCACTGTCACAGCAGCGGCCGGCGTCGCGAAGCGCATCGTGTCCACACCTTGGCACGGTGTCAGTGTCGCGGCCAGCTGCCTTGATCTACCTAAGAGGGATTTGCTCCGGCAACCCGCCTGAAACTCTCCCGAGCCTGCGGCTGCCTGAACCCGCCGACCACGACAGTCACCATTGCCGTTTCCACCGCTTCCGCCTCAACCACCACCTCCACCGAGACGACCGTTGTCACAGTTGTCGTGCCGGAGACGAGCTTCTTGACGCAATTGACCACCGTCGTGACCACGCAGCCGGTGACTGTGACATCGGTACGCTGACAACCACCTCCCATGGTCTGCAAGGTCACAACTGACCCTCCTTTAAACCAGACCGCAACCGCAACCGCCACTGTCCAGCCTCCAACGCCAGCCCGCTGCACTGTTAAATATCCGCCCAGGGGCTTCGTACAACCAAACTCACAGGAGAGTGTGAGCGATGTGGCAAGCGCGGAGCAATGCTGCGAACTGTCCGGGGCCAAGCCCAACTGCGTTGCGACCATATTCAGCGAGTATGCCGGCGTCAGCTCGTGCCGCCATCTCGTCAACAGTAACCCACAAGCTGGGGCCGTGATCACCGACCAGTGCCCCCTGGGCGTTGAGCAGTTTGGTGCATTTATCGGGGCGCCGTCGGCGGATGGGCTTGTCATGTTGGGGCCCTGCGCTGCGTAAAGGAGTTGGGGCGAGAGAGGACACAGGGATACGTTGGAACCTTTGGATTTTTTGCTAGTTTCCATTCTCCCGTCGGTCAAGTCCCGGGGTTAGGCAGGTAGTGGATGTAAGTGATGCCGTCAACTCCGGTAACATTTGACCGCTGTCCGGAGTTTGGGACCAGGAGGAATATAAAGCCCGAATGTATTACATCGAAGTCCGAGGCTTGCAGTATCAGTACTCCCCCTTTACCAGGGCGTTGCGGATGTTGATACGGTCGATATGCTAAAAGGGGACGGAAAAGGGGTATCTGACACGAGGGTGAAACCAGCCCCTTTTGGCGACTCCTTCGCTGGTCAGGGCCAAACTGCCAAGTCATGTGGAGGCACAAAACAACAAAACGAACAAGCCATTTGTTTATGGATGCCCGAGGTTGCAGGGTGGTATTTTTCTGTTTCCAAAGCCGGATCTGGCACCATCACCGCCCAACATGAGACGACGCTCGGGGGCTAACCGCCAAGTGTTAAGCGACTTTGAGTCTGAGAGTTTGAGCGAGTATTTAGACGCATGATTCCCCATGGGAGCCCAAATGTTCTGATCGTCATAGTAGCTGGCTGGTTCATTCGTTCCTTTCTTTCATTTCCGACGCGTGCGTCTGTCTTTTTCCGTCTAATATTTTTCTGTGTACTTGTACATATTGCCAGTCTCTTCTTTGGATTATTCATCCCCTATCCAACATGAAGTTCTTCACAGTCCTTGCTCTCACCGCTGGTGTCGCCGTTTCTGGTACGCAACTCCCTACCCCCTGACATGAACCACCCTAAACTAACCCTCCCAGCTCCCCTCACGGAACGACAAACCGCCTGCTTCATCATCGGCAACACCGCGCTTCCCAAAGAAGTCTCCGACGTCGTCACGTCCATCAGCCCACGCATCACCTGCGACAGCTCCAAGACCACCCTCTCGGGCGTGCCCGACGTCTCCTCGGGCGGCGTGTCCTTCTCCTCCATCAACTTCGCCTCGTCCTCGCAAACACCGCTCCAGTTCGCCCTCTCCAAGTTTGCGACTCCGTCCCCGCTCCGGACCGCCGACCTCGCTACCTTCCAGCGCCAGCTCGATGTGTATCTGGCCACGGAGGCGGGTATTCGCTCGGTCGGTGGGAATTTGGCGATCAAAGTGCCGAAGTTCTTCTTGCAGTTTCAGGTGTCGAGGATCCAGACTGCTCAGGGAAACCCGCCTGCGGCGGCCGGGCAGCAGGTTGATCATTTGCTGCAGAAGGTGTTGAAGAATGCGGGGAGGGAGAGCCAAGGGCTGAAGGATCAGGTGACGGCGCTGGCGAAGGTTTTGGCTTGAGTGATGACATCAGGTTGAAGGGAGGGCGAGGCTGCGGGTTGTGATGGCGGTGATGGGAGAAGACCTTCAGTTGTTTGAAGGCTCGTGTAAGGGAGCCAAAGGGAGACAGCCTTAAGTTGCAGCCTTGGGTAAAGTTGATTAAAGGCTTCATGTTTGGTGTATCTTAAACAAGAGATCGCTAGACAAGTTTCTCCACGGGTTGAGCTGTTCAGACCAGCTAGTACCGAGTAGAATGTCGGCCCCAGAGCCCTCCGGCAATGCGCCCCAGGGACTGGAAGTGCCTTGTCTTTCCGGGCAAGGCGTCCGTAATGTGCCTGCCACGTGTAGGCATTACACTTGTAAGTCCGAGATTGGACCATAGGTACAATAACAGTGCGGCGCGCGTCATGTGTGTTGGGTTACACAGCCATCAATATTGGTCACTGGGGAGGCTCGAAGCCAATGAAGTACGGATCGGAACGCCACCCGGGCGAACCGGACCCGGTAGCCTTCTTTGCGCCTCAAGCCCGGTGAGGGTGACTGTTGAAGAGCGGTGAAGCCGGAGCTCGGCTGGACTATTAAGCTCAAGAACATTTTCCAATTTCATTTCCCCACCGAAATACCTTAAGTTCTCTTTCACGTCCAATCCTGAATTCGAATACCTTGCTTGGTAGATCATTCTTCCCTTGTCACTTACAGTGAGATTCAGAACCAGTTCGAACAACCCGTGACGGGAATTGTCAACCAACACGACCGGACAGAATGCGTCTCCTTGAGCGCCTCCCTTCCGGGGAGATCCGTCTCACGGAGATCCTTCACCACGAAAACATCCCACCGTACGTGGCTCTATCCCACACCTGGGGCGAAGAGGAAGTCACCTTCCAGGACTTCGAAAAAGGCACAGAGAAGGACCGGAAAGGCTTTGCAAAGATCAAGTTCTGCGGAGACGAAGCGGCCCGCCAGGGCTTCCGGTACTTCTGGGTCGACACGTGCTGCATCAACAAATCCAACAGCTCCGAGGTCACCGAGGCCGTCAACTCCATGTTCCGCTGGTACCAGAATGCGGCAAAATGCTTCGTCTACCTAGAGGACGTCACCGCGCCCATCATGCGTCGTGGGAACTGCCCCGATTGCGGCCGTTACCACGCTCCTACCAACCACCGCGACTGGGGCCCGACGTTCGAAGCCCTCAAAACCGCAAGATGGTTCACGCGCGGGTGGACTCTGCAGGAGCTCCTCGCTCCACGGCATGTCGGGTTTTTCACACGCGAGGGCGTGTTTTGTGGTTGCAAACAATATTTGTCCGGTCTCATCGCCGACGTCACGGGTATACCGAGGGAGGCCATCACTGGACACCGTTCTTTGTCCAGTTTCTCGGTCGAGGCGAGAATGGCCTGGATGAACGGCCGATCCACCACCAAGCCCGAAGACAAAGCGTACTCGCTGTTGGGCATCTTTGGCACGTCGATGCCGCTCGTATACGGTGAAGGGGAGAGGAAGGCGTTCACCCGCCTGACCGAGGAGATTGCGGAGGACAAGAGGAGGAGAAAGAGGAAGAAAAAGGACAGGGGCTCAAAGCAGGCAGGATCACATCACCATCGAGTTACGAGGCGGGGCGGGCCATCATTGAATGAGACAAGGGGAGCACCATATACGGCACTTTTCATCGCCTGTTCTGTCAACATAAACTATTCCCATGGCAACTAGCTCATGCCGACCCTCCATCACTGCCCCTGAGTAAGGTAGGTAGCAAGAAGTCTCACAAGGACAGCACGCATACCCCGTTTTCAACTTTCAAGACTCGACGCTTTCAGTTGTACAGCACCCCATCAAAGCTAGTCATTTGCTTGGTTACCGGTATGGAGAGGAAATCTTTTGGATGCTGGGATTTGGGTTAATACAGTCAAGACTAAGGTACCTCGCGGCACTTACTCCCTTTCCCTCAGAGTTGGCTTAGGCTACAGGAGAACTGAGAATGTTGGATCATGGAGGCTTCCCGTTGCAACGTGAAAGATGAGTTTGTCCGGCAATGGAGTCATGTTCTGCTTGGCTAAATTACCGTAGTCGACTACTGCCTCCGTTGATAGGTAGTCTTGATGCTGCGGCCCTGCGAGCTTAAGCCCCCTGACTGGAAGGGAAGCTGAAGCAACGTGGGACTCAGAAGGTGGAAACTCATAAGCGCTACAAGTTCTAGTGTTGTAATCGGTTGGCATTCTCAAACCTGATGAGTAATGCCCAAGTATCAAAATTGACTTAGCGCTGTTGTTGGGGCCAAGGCAGCCGGTAAAGAGCTGCAAGTCATCCGCAAATGTTTACTAAACATCCATTTGGTCCACATCAACGTGACTCTAACTCGCTCTACAAGCAGCGCCTTTAGTAATCCCACGGCTCAACAATCCGGCATGTCACGATGAAGAAGGCGTCATGTTCACAGAGTACCTTAAATATGTATAAGAATAGCCGCCTCGCTTCATCTCTTACCACCCCATCAGCATCAGCATCAGCATCAACATCCGCTCGTCTCTCAACTTCATTCTACCTCCACAACCTGACTTTCACTTTCAAGTCTCACAACCAACAAGCACATCATCACCATGGCGACCCCCATCCAAAACGTCCTCCTCATCGGCGCCACAGGCTCCATCGGCTCCTACATTTTCCGCGCCCTCCTCGACGCCCCCACCCTCAACGTCACCATCCTCACCCGCGCCTCCTCCAAGCGCAGCCCGGCCATACCCGCCAACAACACCAAACCCATCCACACCATCACCATCCCCGATGACTACCCCACTGACCAACTCATCGCCGCCTTCCGCGGCCAAGACGCCGTCATTTCCTGCCTCACCACCCTGTCCGTGGCCGACCAGTTCCGCATGATCGACGCGGCCATCGCCGCCGGCGTGCGCCGCTACGTGCCGAGCGAGTACGGTCTGAACAACATGCGTCCGGACGCGCAGGGTCTGAACAGCGTGTTCCGCAACAAGGGCGCTGTGCAGCAAAACCTGCGGAATCGTGAGAGCCAAATCGAGTGGATGAGTGTTAGTTGTGGGATGTGGATCAAGTGGTCGCTGAATAACAACTTCCTGGGGTTTAGGGTCAAGGAGAAGAAAGTGGCGCTGTGGGATGGCGGGGAGGGGAGGTTTAGTGTGAGTACCGAGGAGAATACGGCGCTGGCGGTGGTGAGGGGGTTGGTGGAGGTGCCCGGGGAGACGAGGAATCGGAATGTGTTGGTGGAGGAGTTTGTTACGACGCAGAAGGAGGTGTTGGCTGAGATTGAGAGGCAGTTGGGGGTCAAGTTTGAGGTGGAGGAGGTGGATTCTCGGGCGAGGATTGCTGAGCTGCAGGCGGCGGTCGAGAAGGGGGAGCTGGCGGCTACGTTTGGCCTTGTCGAGGCGGGTTTCATTACCGGGCGGTATGGCGGTGATCTTAGCAAGGAGGGCGAGATCTTCACTGAGAAGCTGGGTCTGCAGAGGCACTCGCTGGAGGAGGTGGTCAGGGATGCCCTGGCGAGCTTGGAGTGAGTTGGTGTAATATTGCTTCGGAATTCGGAGTGGTGGAAGGGAAAAGGGGTTTTCGTAGACTAAGGGACTAATATATTACTGGGTTGAGAGATCTCGGATTTCCATGGTCCATAACAGCCCTTTAAAACTATAGAACCGCAAACTCTTCGAATCCCCCGCACCAGCTTGAAGAATCTATGTCTCGATGTACCTTATGTAGCCCGTCGTCTCAGCCCAACCAGGACTCGTCCCTTCTAGCACGGGGCGGACACGCCTTGGAGGATCATCACCTCGAAACCTGTTGGGGAGGTCAGGGGCTCCAGCGAGACTTGATGTACCTGGCGATCAACAGCAATGGAGTCACTTGGGTGCCAGGTTGGAAGCAGGACAACGGAATGTAGTTGTTCAATCCGTTGGAATAGGTAAATGACTGATATAAGGCATATACACGGCAAATACACGGCAAATACGTTAGGTCCTTCCAAGACGCCCCCAGGGCTTTTAACGACCCTCGACGATAACCCTGACGGTTCCGGCATCACTTACCTGTTCCCTCAGCAATCTCGAGGCACGTTCGCCCTCCCTCACTGCCTCGTAACAGTAAACAAAGCCCGGCAACTATCCCCGTCGACCATCGTCTCAACAATCTGCACGACATTGGAGCCAGCCTGGTTCACCACGCCACAAAACGACACGACAAAGCCCTGCTTGACGCCGCCCGTGCCCTTCAATTTCAGGGACCCGGCCGGGTTGGTGTCCGAATCGACCACACCGCGCACCACCGAGTCCCACGAGGTGATGACGTCGGAGCGCGACGTCTGCGTGATGGCCTCGGAGAGCGCCTCGGGCGGCGGGCCGGCCTCGACCGCCTCAGCGGCCACCTGGCCAGGCTTCAGCGTCGACGCAGCGGTTGCCGCGCCCCCCTGACCCGGCAGCACCTTTAGATCGGTCATGGACAGCTCCGTGAACAGACACGACGGGTCGGAGCCGCCCTGCACCGTCACCCTGACCGAGGTGCGCTCCGCGTCGGCGCCCGAGGCGTTCTGCGCTGAAAAGCTAAAGACGGTCGTCGCGCCCGGCGTGACCTTGTCTGGCATCGAGTAGCTCAGCGCGGGCTGCGGCATGGCGTCCCAACCGGCGACGAGCGGCTTGCCCGTGTTGCCGATGAAGGTCTCGACGGGCGTCGGCGGCGGGTCCTGCTTCTTGGTGACGCCGAGAAAGAGCATCAGCACGACCAGGACAAGCCCGACGACGGCGAGCACAATGCCAACGATCGGCAGCGTCGCCACGAACAGGGGCGTCGCCATCATGAACATCTCGCCGCCGAAAATGGCGGCGTCGACGGCGACGGCGAGCGCCGTCACGATGACCTGGATCACGCCCAGGGCCTTGCCCGTGTCGGTCAGGCTGCCCCAGTTCTGGTACAGGCTGACGGTCATGACGACGACAAGCGCCACGCTGAGGAGGACGCCCGCCGCGCGGAGCCAGCCAGCGGGCGTATTGAAGGAGCGCCACGCGCCCGCCGACCGGCTTTCGGCCGCCACAGCTCCTTCCTGCGGCGCGACCACCTCCTCATTGAAGCTCGCCTCCTCCTTTAGGTCGTCGTCCTGGACCCTGCGCTCCTGCGTGGCCACGTCGCTCGCGTCCTCGACCAGGAGGGACAGGTTCGGTTGGGGACTGCCGTGCTCGGCCTGAGCGAGCTCGAGGTTCAGCTGCTGCCCTTGCTGGCCACGCACCTCCTCGGCCAGGGCTTGGTCCAGCTGCGCGCCGTCGGCGGCTACCGCCTCGGGTGCCGGGGCCGGGGCCGGTCCCGGCCCGGCGCGCGCGGCCTTGTACTCGGACCAGACCGCGAAGGACCTGCCAAACACGTCCGTCACCATCTTGGCTGTGATGAGGATGGCTTGGGCCCGGCCGGTGCTGCTCAACGTGTCCCAGTTGAGGAAGGAACTTATGGCTGCGTATGCGTAGATGGCCGTCTGTTGTTTTCCCCTATTAGCCCTCACACGGTCCCAGTCATGAGGAATCCCCAAGCACGGGCACTAAGCAGTTGTAATAATAGGAATTGCTCACCAAGGCGACAATGGCAGTACCCCTCAACAAAGCAATCGTCTTCGGGGTCAGACTGGAAATGACCTGAGCCGCGCGGTCAAATACCCAACCCGCCAGACTAGCACAGTACCGGCCTCCCAGCTTGGCGATCCCCGTGCCAATGGCCGTCATTCACTTGGCCATATTAGCAATGAGGATGTTGGTCTCAGCGAGAATCAGCCGTTTCTTGACCGTCGTCTCCTGGCGATCGTCGATCTTCAGCTCCGCCTGCAGGTCGTCGAGATCCTTCAGCAGGTCGTTGCGCACCGTGGGGTCGAGGCTCGGGTCGTTGTCGAGCGTCGCCTGGATCAGGGCGCCTATGGCGTCGTACAGCCACTGGTGTGCCGTCTCGCCCGTCGCGTCGTTGAAGGTGGCCGTCGACGTCATCTGCTCCGACTGCGCGTACGAGAGCACCGCCTGGAACAGCCGGTCCGCGTAGCTGCCTAGGTCCGTGGGCGCCGGGGCAAGAGTGTGCAGGATGTTGCAGTACATGTTGAGCAGGTTGACGTTCTGTCGACGTGCGGGTTTAGCATCGGCGAAAAAGGGGACTCAGGGGTAGGTAATTATCAGCATACCGCATCGTTGATGGGCTGTAGCAGCAGGGCGTGTAGCGCGTGCCGCCCGGTCCAGCCCTTGTAAAGCTGCTCGGCCCAGTTCGCAGCGTCGGCCAAGTATGGGTTGATGGTGTTTCCGTACAGCTGAAGCATGGCGGCGCGAGAGGTCGGCGCATTCAGCTTCTGGTACTGGTCTGTCTTGGACAGGCATTTGTTTCCCTGTGATGAGGGGGTGCGACTGTCAGCCAACTTTAACACGAAGGTGTCGTGGAGTTACAATACATGTGAGTGTGTCAACTGGTATAAGAAGAAAACTTACCGAGCCCGACCACCAGTACCAAATCTTGTCCTTCTCGGCGTCGTCAAAGTTGACACGCCAACCCGAGCTAGCCCCAGGCGAGACCTGCGACAGCATGAACGACACGTAGGCCGGTGCGTACTTGTCGTGGAGCCACGTCTTGAGGTCGGCCGGCAGGTTGTCGGCAAATTCCAGAGGCAGGTCTCTCGGCTTGGGGTACGTGAGGAAGTTGGTGCGGTCGCTCTCGCTCATGTGGTAGAACATCATGTTCTGCGGGATCGTCTGGCTCTGCTTGTGCACCGCGTCCTCGGCGTAGCCAGGGATGTGCGCGATGCCGTCCACGGTCAGCGGCTGCGCGTCAACGAGGGTCCGCGTCACGGGCGCCGGCCGCGTCGTCACGGATGCCACGGTCGGGCCGACGTGAGTCCCCGGGGGCACGGCGGCGCCCGTCGCCTTGGTGTGTGCCGCGGTCCGCGCGACAGCCGAGCGAGCGGCCACGGCGGCCCTCGTGGTCCTCAAGGCGAGGGGCTGTCCCGTGGTTGAACTGGTGCCAAACCAGTGCCTGGGGGTTACAGGTTAATATGTGTTCAGCCCCTTCTTTTGTTCTGGTATTCGGTTATGATGTACGTACCTCTGCCCCGTATTGCCCACCATGGCCGGGTTAAACTCGTAAAGGGCTCCCGAGATGTCGCTAAAGTCCCAGCTAAAGGCAAACTTTGCCGACTGGTACAGAATCGGGATCTGCACGGCGCTCTTCAGCTTGGAGAAGGTCAGGTTCTTCACCGGCAGCGGGTCGTTGTCGGTCTGCGGCGCCGAGTCCGACATGCACGCGATGGCGCTCGCCGACGTCAGCGTCACGGTGCCCGTCAGGGTGCCCTCCTTGTTGACGAGAACGCGCCGACTCGTAGAGCGGGCCGAGCTGGGACTCGGCCGGCCGCGTCTGGTTGATGTCGTTGAGCAGCTGGTCCAGACCCGGCACGATAATCACGGGCACCTCAAGTCCCCCTTGCCGTCCGAGTGGTACGTGGCCATGGCGATTTGGCCCATGGGCAGCGGCTGCGTCGTAGTGGCCTTGCTCGTGCTGGCGGGCCAGTCAGCCGCGTCAACCACGACGTCGTACGAGTCCTCGTTGTCGATGATACCGGGGTCTGCTGCGGGCGAGGAAGCGGCGGCGTCAGGGGCAGGGGCAGCAAGGCGCAGGACACCAAGTCCAAATCCCTTCTGGGCCACAGGAGGCATCGCCTTCTGGACTGCAGAAGGCATTGCCTTGCGCGCCACAAAGGGGACAACAGTCTCGCACGACTGCGGCAGGTCGGATGGGTTCTCGTCCTGGCAGATGTAGACGGCACCTCGGCCGAGCAGTCCGTGGGCCGTGAGGTTGAGCACCCCGCGTTCGTATCCGTGACCTCCGCCCAGTGGCCGGGACCAGCGGAGGTTAGATCCCTTGGTGTCAAACGCCACACGAGGCACGATGTCGTGGTCCAGGTGCAGCACTCCCTCATGGAGGTTGACCACGGGAAGCTGGTATCCGGGCGGCCCATGCTTGTCCGTCAGGGGTGAGTCCCTGGCCTCGAGCGTGAAAGTCCTCTTGAGGTCCTTGAAGTTGAACCCCTGGAACCGCCTGGCGTGCTTGTGCTGCACCGGTCCCAACAGGGGCGGGTTCAACCTGTTGCGCCGGGCATCCTTGAGTTCCTGACGCAGGAGCGTGGCCACGCCCGGGACGCCGATCTTTTGGAAAATGGGGCGGAGCTCGTCAATCTGACGAAGCATCTTGAGGGCTTCGTGCCGCGGCAGCTGGGACAGGGCGCGGGCGATGGACTTGATGGTGATCTCGGGGTAGTTGATGGCCACCTGGTAACCATTGGCGTGGTACGATCGGTCGCCCTCGCGGAGATGGACGCCGTAGAGGGGGGTGGGAGGTACGAGTCCGATCTGGATCGACTCGATCGGGACCACCTGGTAGGACTTGCCGTCCGGGTTGAGCCGGTAGAGCGCATGGTGTTGGCGCAAGCGGCCGCCGTCGGCGAACGAGTTCTCCCGCATAGCAAGCTCCGGCTCGATGGCTCGCGGGCCGGTAGTGGTGAAGAAGATGTGGCCGGGGCTGGCAAAGAGACCCTCGTTGTCTGCGCAGTGCGCCATCATGTCAGTGACTGGAGTGAGGTGTACATGTCTGCAGCGGTCCGGGCCGTGACGTACTGAACCCAACGAGCATTGTCTTTTCCTCGCCGGGAGGGGGACTGACGACGTCCTCGTCCGAAGCAATGCCGTACCTACTCGCCGTGGCCTCGGTCAGGATCCGGGTACCCTCTGTGATGTCTTCGATGTTGATCTCGCCCTTGTCGGTTGCGACCTTGGTGCCAGCGACGAAGCAGCTCCCGCCCGGAGTGACAGTTTGCTCGGACTGGGAGACAGTGTTGGGAGTGCAGTTTGTAAACAGCATTGGATAACAGGCGCGGACTTGAGATTCAAGGTGTCAGTTAGGTAGGTAACTCGCCAGAATCCCCTGGGCAAGGGGCACAAATCACGGATGGGAGGGCTATGAACAAAGGAATAAGTAGAACGCACCAGAGGCCATCCAGTCGGCAAGCGCCTGCCCTGTGGTGGTGGTGATGAAGATGTGCTGCAGGGAGGACGAGCGGCTGGTTAGCAGTGATATTCAGTTGATACGAACACGCGGCAGGAACAAGACCGGAACGTACCTTTATAACCATTCCGGGCGGGTCAGGAACTGGCTCAATCTCGGTGCGGGAAGACTGCGTCTGGACATTTGCGGCCTGGCTAGCCCCCTTGAGCCAGTCGTGTGCCATGCCGTTCCACTGGGCCACGTTGGCCACGGCGATGGATTCGTACTCGACCTGGTCCTCGTGCACCAGATTGTCCAGCTGGGTTTGAATCTCCGATGGCTGGCGGCCGCCGGTGCCGGCCGAGAGCGTGCGCATGACCGACAATGCGGCGGGCTGGACGACCGAGTCGAGAATGGTCCTGCTGAGTGATCCCACCGGAACCGCCGCTCCGGCCGCTGCCGCCACGTCCATGTCCGAGACATGGACGTCTTGCTGGCCGGCAATTGCCAGTTTGGCCCTCATGGGAGTCACGGTAGGGTCTGGATGCAAGATGCCCGATGCGGCGTGGGCGATGAAGGACAAGACGGTGCTGACGGTGGTTCGCGGCACGGCGAGCAGCCCCGAACTCCATTGCAAGAGTACTTGGTGGGCCGGAGACGACTGAAAGTCGCCAACAGAGAGGGTGGTGAAGCCGGGCCCGTGTTGGACGTACTGAAGGATGAAAAGGAGCGCCATGCTGAACGTATGACTTCCTTGGGCCATATCGGTGTAGATCTCACCGTTGATGAACTGTGGGTAGGCAAGCAGTTGCATCAAGGCATCGACAAAGCCGGGCGTCTTTGCCAACTGGTCCAGGGACGGGGCGGCCTGGGGCATGCCATGGTCGTCCTTGTAGCCCGCCAAGTGCCGATTGATGTGTTCGGCAAGTAGGGGGCTGGTCAACGAGTAAACGTCAGTGCTGGCATTCCGAACAGCATTGTCCTATGGTGGAGATGCGTGTCAGCCAGTTCCGGCGCTCACTTCACACACCCGCCACGTGGAGGTCGGCAAAATTATACTTACGCCCTGAACGCAGGCGCGGAAGCCCGCCTTGTCCGTGTCATTGTCCAGCAAGGATACTGCCTTGACAATGCACTCTGCGGCGAGCTTCTGCAGACGGTCCGTCTCATCGATGTTGTCCAGAAGGAGACCGTCATCAGGCCCATACTGCGGCTCGAGAGGGAGCTGGGACCTGAAGGCCGCGGCATTGGGAGTCAGGCGGGCCTTGTTATACAGACGCTGCATGGAATTCAGAACCGGGAATGGTTCCAGGGTCCTCGTGGCGATGACGACGTCCCTCGCGATTGTTTTGGCATCCCCAAGGTTTGCCATGTCGGGTGGTGTGCGGAAATCAGGAGTGTTCAGGTTGTATCAGGAGTGAGAAATCAGAAAAGACCCTGCAGTGCTGTGAAAATTGAATACAATAGGGATAATAGTACCAGTCGAAAGCCAGGTTTCCAAGCAAGAATGTGAGTTTAATTTGTTGAGAGAAATAGGGTTAGGTAAGAGTGAAAACTGGAAAGGGGCTACAGTATCAATTCCTGTCGGGGGTCTCTACCTGTTCTCTAGCATCTACCAGGTACTTATACTTGAAGAAGTGTGGCCCCGCGGACACAGCCACGGGAGCCGACATAACGCTGGCTGCGTCGGACTTCTCTCCGGTTGTTAGCCTCAACTTCTACTAGAGGCCAGCTCCGTTGCCGCACAGAACCCAGCCCTCGGCTCCCCGCACGAAGGAACCCCTCGGTCTCCTCCTCCATGTCGTCACTGCAGTGACAGGAGGTTGACGACGACTGGAGTTGCGGGTAGTGCGAGGGCAACTGGTTCTCGACTACTCGGAACAAATGCCTAGAACTTCAGCGCATCAGGCGAGATGTCGATGAATGACGTGGGCCTGTCCAAGAGGCATGTGAGACGGGCAGGCGGGGTCTTCATGTTGGTCAAATCGGCTTGATGGAAAAAACCCCACAAAGTCAAACTCACCGCCGAAACTTCAACCGTCAGGTTTCCCGCGCATCACCACGAGCAGCCATGTCGAGACCAACGTCTCATGCCGAACCCGACGAGTATGACTCTCTCAGCTCGCCCAGCTCACCTCCGTCCGACATGGCGCGGGAGGATCGCGATCACGCCGAGCTTGTTGAAGACGAGGAGGCTGCTCGCAATGCCGCGTACCAGCGGCAGCTGAGGCTGCTCGAGGGGATCAACAGGGCAAAACTGGACAGAATCCATAAACGACAAGAGGAGCTGAGAAAAGCACAAGAGCAAGGACGACCTGCACCACCGCCATTCGACAGTCAGATGGAACACATGGTGCAGGTGCTGAACCAGAAGACAGCCACGAACGCGAGGGCCCGACAAAGACTTCAGGAGGCGAAGAGCAGGAAAAGAATGTTGAAGCACTGTCAGGAACAAGAGGTAATGTCCCTGTGCAGGTTCGGACAAGGTGATCCGCACCACCATCGCCAATCATGAACGACGGAGCTGATGCTGTTGGATTAGGTGGTCCAGGGCCAAGGCGAGAAAGCTGCAACAGAGCTGTCTTCCTTCCCTGCATCGCTGCCCGTCGACGGACAGCCGGGTGGGAAGCTAGAGGTTCCTGGTCCAGCCCCCGAAGCCAGCTCTTGAAGCCAGTCTTCCACCTCAGTAGATGGAGCCTGGTCCTAGGTCCTTCGTGAATGCTATGCGGTGACGGAGATCATGCTGCTCCCTGAGTAGGTGGGGAGAGTAATGTTGGCACCTGCAGGCAGCTGCCTACAGGTTCTTTGTGTGCAAGCCCACCCACTCTTCTCTTCTCTGTAGCTGCATCTTGCACCTGCTCTTCTTCTTCTTCATCACCACTTTCTTTATAGCCACTGAATACATCACTTCTTCAGTGCCTTCTTCAGTCCTGCATCCTCATCAAGTAACGGCAACGGCAGCGGGGAAAGGACTGCAATGGAGCCGTTGAGCGAGTTGGAGGGAGTTTGGCGTTTGGAGATCAGTTTGTGGCATGTAGCCTTCGTTTGACATGGTTCGTTCTGCCGTTTGCTTCAATAGTTACGTGGAAAAACAGGTTTGATCAGCGGAACAATGGCGTGCCTAGATGACAAGTCGCATCGCACAGGCCTTAGGTTGACTTAGCAACTTGGAGCCAAGCTCGAGCCGTCCAGACAGTCATCCATGGAACGGATGGGGGTTCTCCTGTCACGATGAAGCCTGGGGTTGGATGTCAGGCCGCTGGCACGACTGGTCACCTCGCTGAACGGCTGGAGGATCCATGCACGATCTCACCGATCAATGATCGGCGCCACCGGTCTTGTCACGAAGGTAGGGAGAGGACAGAGACACCTCGGGTTACCCAAAGCGTCCATGCCTCTATACTTGGGATTTCCATTACGTGACTGTCTCAGCGCTCAGATAGTCAAGCTAGGTACCTAGGGATGATGCAGGCGGGGTGCCGGCCAAGTGAGCAACCTGGGCTGAAACTCAAAAGACGCCACAGTTCCAGCAACCCCGCGGACTCGTCGCTCGAACTTCAATCACTTTCCAACAAGCCTCTCTCCCGTCGTCGACCACTATCACGCGCAGCTATGTCCCCCTCGTTATCTCATATCGATCCATGCCCGCCCAACTCGCCGGGCTCACCGCTGGCTTCCTTGGACTTGGAGGGCCACGACAACTCCCACGCTCCCACCGAGATCAGCGATCCCGACGGCTTGCAGCATCATCTGCGGCTGCTCGAGGAGCGTAACAATAGGCGCCTCGAGGCAATGCTTCAGGAGCTGCGAGATCATGATGGTGGATACCGCGCCCCAGGACGACCGGCGGCTTCACCACGTGCACCAGTCGACAGCCCGATGCTACGCATGCTTCAGATGGTGGAGGACGAGAACAGAGCGAGACTCGAATGGGCCCGCCGGCAATATCAGGCCACATTATCGGGCAGAATGCCCCCGGCGCCGGCCACCGACGACTACCCGCTACACGACTCCCCGATGCAGCTGTTCCGGATGCGGATGCTGGCGGATGCAATCGCGGAGCAGCGCAAGGCACCGGAGATGAATTTGGTACGTTGTTGGCATGGGAATACTCAAAAAGCTGGTACCTAACTAATGCCGCTGTGTCAGGAGATCCAGAAGGAGCTTGCGCGGGTTGAGCGCCGGGTTTTTGGCAAGGCTGGTAATGATGGGACACAATGAGGACCATGCATCGGAGCCGTCTTCCTCCCCGGGTCCCGCGCCCGCCAACTCGCAGAGTCAGCAGGGCGCACGCTTGCCATCACATGGGGAGCTTGGAGGCCGCACCGGCCATCACCCATCGCCTCCCTCCCGAGAGCCCCCAGCCCGTTCTGCAAATGACTGGAATTGACTAATAAAGCTCCAGCGTGTGTGACAGGTTGAGCACTGGATTGTGGCCTGGGATGTTCTTTAACAGGGTCTGTTCTGCTTCAAGTTTCTTTCCTTTGCTTTCCTTGCTTTTCTTTTTGTTTCCTGGGCTTGAATGTACGCGGGTACCTAATAATTATGGAGGGATGACAATTCGTGGAGAACTAAGGTATGCAATGGGCTTGAGACAAATTGTATGACACCAAACTGCAACTAGGTGGGTGGGCTACCTGATGGATGGACAGTCTGTTCATGTTTTCTTGTGATTGGGAAAGTGGGAAAGACACTGCAGCCTGAGGGTTTTGGGAAACGGGATGGGGAGGATACCTATCTGATTCCGAGCATGCTTGGATGACTGTGATGAAAATGCTCTTTTGGAAAGGGTCTGTTTTGCTTTAATTACACCCTGGACCTGGCATGGTCCAAGTTTTGCCTTTAGGAGGTGAAATACAAGGAATCGACAGTAACAATGTCCTCCACAATTAAGCTGTGGGTGCTTTCAACCTCAAACTTTGAGGGACTGGGCTATAAGCAGCATGTGGGACCACGCCGTGCCGACTGTAAGGTGCTTCTTGATGTGGGAGGGAATCTACTAGACTGCTGCCGCAACTCTTGCACCCCCCGGCCCAAGTGACACGGTGCCGCAAATCCTCAACAGCCCCCTCACATCGGCATCGTCATGCCAGGCAGCTTATCCAGCCCTACAAAGCAGGTTAGTCCCCATCTCTCTACTCCTTCCCTCCTCCCGAACTCCAGACCAAGACCATACTGTACGGAGAGAATAGGGGCGAGGTGGACTTACAACCATCAACATCCTCCTTCACCCTCCCGGGAACACTACACTTATTCGCCTGCTCAACGGTCTGCGTCTTCAAGCCGCTGCAGCTCGCGCCCAGGCACCCGCCGTCCATGGCCCGCTGCAGCGAGTCGCCCTTCCAGCCAAAGACGTAGTCGCCGTGCTGGCCGTAGCCCGTGGTGTCGCCCGTCGAGAGGACGAAGGGCTGCGAGCCGTCCTCGGGCCACTCGGCTTTGTTGTTGAATTGGGTCGTGTCCCAGACGATCTATTGTTGTTGGGGTTGTGGTTAGTGAGTGTCTGGTGTCAGGGGTGGTGGTTGGGTTAGAAAAGGGACAGGCAGACGGGCGTTGAAGAAGGGGAGATGTCAGTTACAAGGAATAGAAGAGGGGAAATGGGTGAAATGGGGAGACGAACTTCGAGCATGATCTGCGGGATCTTGACGGGGTGGGTGGACGGGCACTGGCCGCCGACGCTGTTGCCGGTGAAGGTCTGGGGCCCAGCGACGGGGTAGGCGACATGGGACTTGTGGTCTGGCGAGTCGAGGTTCTTGCCATCCCAGCAGCTGCATTCCTATCCGTCAGCATTCTGCAGGCACGGTGGTGACGAGTACGTACGTGGGATACAAGATGTTGGACCGGATGCCGTAGCACGGGCCCGTCGGCAGCGCCTCCGTGTCCAGCTTGGCATCGGCACAGGGCGCGGCGTCGTCGCCCTTGAAGTTGGGGCCGCTGTAGCACCGGAAACAGCTCTGCGACTTCCTGCCGTTGCCAATCTTCGTCCGTTGGTTGGCGTCGCCGACAAGCATGCGGAAACCCTGGTGTAGTCTGTCAGGTCGATGTCTGGCGGTTGTTCAAGAGTAACCAGGACGCACAGGCTTGAAGGCAGTCACGCCGCCCTTGCCGGGAGAGACGTAGTAGACGACGAAGCCGCCCTTCGTCTTGGTGGTGAACTGGTCACCGAAGAGGAGTCTAGCTTGTCAACACAGAGCCCCTGACTTTCATCGTGAATGGAGGCAAGCTCACCGGTTCGGAATCTGAGGCACCCGCTTGTAACTTCCGTTCCTGGCCCTGAAGTACAAATTTGCAGTCCAGTAGTTGGACAGGTCCTCAGCATAGCTGCACGTGGTGCAGCTGGCCAGCTCGCCAATATCTGAAGTCGGCATCGTGACGTTGAACGTGTTGCCTCCGACGACCTGGTGCATGTGCGGCGACGGCAGCTGGCCCGGGTTGACGAGGGGATCGATGCGGTCGATGACGAGCTGCGAGCAGCCAAACCGGAGCATGGTCGAGCCTCTGCCGCCAATACCGCCCTGGGGCACGGCCTCGGCGAGGGCCGCGAGGAGGAGAGAAGACCAGAGCATGGTGATGGTCGATGTACAAGTTCCTTCCGGCTGTCGACTTTGGCAACAAGACGCAGAACTTGGCAAAAGACAAGCTTGTCGAAAGGGGTACAACCTGGCCCTAGGTTTTAAGGGGCTGGAGAGGTGGCAACATCCCATCTTCCTTGGCTGCCAGCCCTCGCTCATAGAACAATTGCCGAGCCATTTCAATATCAGTTTACTCAATCCTTGGAATCCAGAATGCGGCGGATGGGGCATCACATAATATCGGCAGCCGTCCTCTTCAGCCTATGAACACACTCCTGGATGACATCCAAGGTTTTCACCCGATATTACCGGCATACTTGTCCTGGCTGATCTGCAGATTCCGACGGTTATGCCAAGATTCTTTGAACAGACAATAGCTGAACAGCACTTCGGGATGACCATTTGGACCTCACGGGCATGCTTCGAAGACGAGGAAAGGACACCCCATGACATGATCCATCCTACATTAGGTACCATAAGAGGCAGGTCAACGACCACGGACGACCTCCAGAAGCTTCTGTAATATTCTAGAAACGGGACATCTATGCAGGAGGTACTGTTAATTTGGATTGCTTTCATCTGTTGACTTCATTGCGCACTTGGCTCACTTGCACCCATGGTGTTGCCGGATGCCCCCTTCAGGACCATCTAGACATGTTGCGTGAATACATGTAGGTACGGTACCTAATGTTAACTGCCTACTCGGTAGGAAACGGTAGCATTCCAACTGAGCTGTCATGAATAAACGCCAAACTCCCGCTGGAAAGCCCTGACGCCCGAACATGTCGTCGAACCTAAAGCTATATGTCAAACGGACTTGAGACTTAGGTAGGAACCTGGTACAGGTAACCGACCCCAAGGTGTGACTTTCAGAGCACTCTCCGGGAACTCCGAATCGTCCAGTATGCCCTGGAGGCTGGATACAGACTAAGTTTGCGTACCTAGCATCCGAGATCCTTCACGTCGCCAGCATGCCCCCCTAAGGACCCAACCACTCTCGGATATCACTTGGATGAAGAACCCTGCCCTCTTCAAACACTGCCACGACCTCGGGACCATACCGGCGTTTGCACCAAGTGCACCTGAACGGAAGTTCCGGAGGAGCATAGTTCCGGCATGGGCAAATGAACTTGTGCCGGCATTGATCCAGTCAGCATCAAACGGCAAAGGCAAGAATGGTCCACTTACACAGGAACTTAAGGTCTTCATCGGCCAATTCCTCAGAGACTTGGGAGGTGGTAGTGATGACGGATCCGGGTGTCTGACTTCCCACCTCCAGAGCTCGTCAGAAGGGCAGAAGATGTGTGGGGGCACGGGGTCCACGCGTGTTTCCCTTTTCTCCTCGTCCCGGCACTTCCAACAGATCCAGCGGTTGGACAGGTCGCAATCGCACAGTGAGCTGCCAGAGTAGGTCTCCTTTACCCATGCCTCGGTCCGTTCGTCACACTCGGGGCACATGGCCACAACAACGCTCTGAGTGTGTGCTTCATGAAAGATGGGGCGGTTCTCATGAGGGTAGTACAGCCACTCCGTGGACTCCGGAGGGGGGCATTGCAAGCGAAAGCGGCACTCCTCGCAGGTTTTGAGCCCGCACTTCGCACACCTTCGCCCGCCTACAACTCGGCACCGCATGGCGAGTATCCGTCTCGCATATTCCGTATCAGGGTTGCGCTTAACCGGCCAAGGCTTCCGATTCTTCACCTCGCCCTGAAGGAAACGCACGCCGTGGCCATCACAGCCACACCCGCTCTGCAAGACGTCAAAGTAAGGGCGAGAAGGACGGATAAGAGAGTACGTAGTGCGGTTGGCAAGAGCAAGGTGAACCAGGTCTCGGGGACTGATGTAGCCGGCGAGCGTTGACACAACGGGATACAGTGATAGGACATCGTAGAGGCTGTGCGATGGGATGTGAACGCCTGTTGAGTTGTCTGTCATTTCGCCTTATGTTCAGCGATGCCTTTTGTGTCCACACCAACAACCAACACTCAGGGAGCGCGGGTGCAATGAATATGTTCTGGGTGTCTTATACACCCACTACTTCACGCTGGGGATGACTCTTGGAATCATTGAGTCACGAAGTCAACTTGAACTGGCTCATCACATTTGCTTGAGAAAGCAAACCGTCTTTTGCAGAGTAATTCAGAAACATCTGGAAGCACGGGGTAATTGGGTGCAGAATAATACAATGATACACCCAGCCTCATCTAAGGTAGCAAACCGGACTCCTTCTGCAAACTTTACCCCATGATCAACATATGCAGCTACCTAGCCACCCATCCAACTGCCGCTGACTCAGGTTCCAATCAAGCCATTCTCAAACACCGATATCACCCCAGGGTCATGTCGACGCTTGCACCAGGTGCACCTGAAGGGCTGCGTTGGGGGCACGTACCCAAAACACTTGCAGAGGAACTATCGTAGCGTTAGCCTTGGAGGACAGACAGAGAGAGCCTGGCTGTGACCAACTCACGTAGGAAGTGACACCTTGCAATGGCCAGTTTCTGAGTGACTTTGTCGATGATCCAGGAGGCATGGATTCCGAGAAAAGGGGTGTGGCCGTCCTCCACTTGGGCAGCCAGCTCAACCATCCAGGCAGCTTCCTCGACCCGCCAACTTCGCCCAAGACACATTCCCGGATGTACTTGAGGTTGATCTCTTCCTCCTCGTAACGACACTGGTGACAAATCCTGCGGCCGAGGACGGTGCAGCGGCACAAGTATTCGCCTTCGGGATAGGTCTGACGGACCCATTCCTCGGTCTGGGCGTCGCAGTCCGGGCACATGGCCATGACGACTTCGCCCCTGTACTTCTTGTGGAAGATTGGGCGGTAGCTGTGGTGCGAGTAAAGCCAGTTCCGCGGCGTCGTACAGTCCCCTTCGGAGCACAGGCGGTAGCGGCATGCCCTGCACGTCTCCCGTCCACACCTCTCGCATGTTATTCTAGCTGTGGGGTTGCATCTGGCAGTGCGTGCCCACCACAGTACGTGACTGGGTATTATTCCCCATGGCTGCTGTGAGCGGAGAAAGCGCAGGCTGTGTCCATCGCAGCCACCAGCGGCTCTGGCCAAGGCGTCAAAGTATGACCGAGAAGGCAAGATGAGGGAGTAGGTTGTCCGGCTGGCAAGGACGAGGTGGACCAAGTTCTGGTACTCGATGTAGCGGGCGATGGTTGAGATGATTGGGTACAGTGAAAGGAGCTGGTACAGCTTCTGTTGTGTACGGAGAGCTCCCAGCCCGGATGGCATCTTGTGTCCTGCCCGTGGTAACGTTCCAGTTTTCTGACGACAACGGATGGGACATCTTTAGGACACCTGGAAAGACACCCATCTTGTACTACCAATAATGACAGCTCTGGGCATGACTGATGCCTGCCTTTGAGTAATCCAAAGGGATGAGAAGGATGAGTCACTTAGCTCAATCACCACAGTCATAACATGTTGTTCAAACTCGCAAACATCATCTCACTCAGGTCTTCTTGCCAAGAGAGCGCTTCTGAGCCCCCTTCCCAACGCCAAAGAATTACAGGAAGTTTCAAAAAGGGATCCTGTGGTGGATAGAATGCTCTATGATCTGCATCAGTGAGCATAGTAGGTATGGTGTGAGACAACTCATGAACTCTCGCCTGGTCCCTCGAGCGCTCCAGGGCCAACGGTGTCATCTACATGCATTCACCCACTCCAGTCCAGTCTACATGACATCACAACCACCCTTACATCGTTTCCTCGACGACATGTTCCCCCGAAACCAGTTGGACCCATACAGTCCCAGCTTGGTAGCCACCTCGAACGTACTCCTGATACCGTCACCCGTCTTTGCCGAGCACTCGACGTAAACCGCAGCGCCGATGTGCTTGGCGGCAGCCAGCCCCTGCTGGTACGTAACGGGCGCCTGTCTTGTCTTTGCCAAGTACTCGACCGTCCGCGGGCCATGTCTCAGATCTTCCTTCAGTCCCACAAGAATCGATGGGACCCCTGGGCAGAACCACGCCGTCTCGCTGATCCACTTGGAGCAGGCATTCTCCAGCGACTCGGGGCTATCAATGGAGTAGCTGATGACCACGACGTTGGAGTCCGGGTAGGACAGCAGTCGGAGCCGGTCGTGGTCCTCCCGGCCCGCCGTATCCCAGAGATCCAGTTCCACGCGGTGGCCATCTACCTCGATGTCTGAGAGGTAGTTGTTGGAGACGGTCGGCACGTAGACCATGTCCGGGAAGCTGCCCTTGGAGAAGGAGTCCAAGGCGCAGGTCTTGCCGCAGGCGCCGTCGCCGACGATGACGAGTTTCCGCCGGACCCGGTCGCCATGCGAGACGAGGCGGATCTGCGTAGGCGTGGCGATCCAGGAGGTGTGGCCTGCAGGAAAACTTGTCGTGTCCTTCAGGCCTGCGGTCGGTCTAGTGCCGGCTGTCTCGACGTGGAATCTTCGGGGTAGGGGCCCAGACGGAGTCCGGGTGAGAATGCCGGGTTTCTTGGAGATGTCAGGGGGCAGTTTCACGGGCTTGCCGCGGCCTGGAGATTTTAGGTGGCTTTCCAGGTCGTCGATGGGAACCAGGAAGTCGCTTGACGCCCATCCAGCCTCGCCGCTCTGTCCTGCCACGTACCACCATCCTGTCCGTGACCCATCCAGTTAGCATTCGCCCGTGTCTGTCTCTGAAGGCGCCCAGGTGGACTGTTGTTGACATACCATTGGCGCGTTTGTCAATGACGCTAAACATCCAGCCGTAATGAAGTGTCAACTCCTTCTTTGATTTGCTTCGATAAAAACCCCGGGAGATGTAATAAGGATCGCCTTTGACGCCTTCCTCCTCTTCCACGCCCTGCTGTGACATCCCGGTCGGCGGAACAGTCTCGCTTTGTTGGCTGGTAGTTACGCCGGGTGCCTCGCCCGATGGCCTAGAGCTCACTAGCTGCAGATCTAGAAGCCGCATCGATACCGGTACGGGATATATCTTCATTGCCCAGTTATTGTTGGCTTTGGGTGCGTGTTGGTGTCTTGAGCAGTTCAGCCCCCGGTTCACACACCCCGCGTGCGGCTGAAGTCCGATAGCCTGCGGCGTCAGCTCGCAAAAATCTTCGTGGAGGGGTCTTCACTCTTCACAACCCGTACTCGTGCCACCGCCACCCCCCAGCCCGCGGTCTGTTGGCTGGGCCTCAGTAAGCGGGGCGGTAGGGGGGTGCCACGAGTAATTATGTGCAAGAGCGTTGTCGAGGCCACGAAGTAATTATGTCATCTTCAAGTTGACAAGCACGGCATTACATAAAAAGCACCCGCTGACCACATCATTCAACGACCTCGACATGAAGGTTGCAGGACTCGTCCACGGTCCTGTCCGCCATTGTCTTCCCTGACTCAACAATCAAGACCGGAACCACGCTCGCCAACAGTTTACAACAGCATCAAATCGCAAATCCGATCCCTCATCAATGACATTGACGACGGGATGGCACTTCTCCAAACTCGGCCACCTTCTCTTGCCTGACGGGGAATCTGTTTGGGCCCGGGGGATGGGCTCTTGTGACACTCGCAGGGAAATGCCTGTTGCGACCACGTGGATGGGTTGATCAGTCAGGGGCTGGGCTCATGGCGGCAACGTGGCAGGAGATCTTAAGATAGCCTGAGGTACCAGTACCGTAGTGTCGGAGTCGTTGCCCTCTGTATGTGGCCGAAAGACTTGCGAATTATTGCTGCGGTCTTGACCCAGGCAGAAAGATCACCGTAGGTAGTGCCGTACCTCCGGGCGTCTCTTGCTACTACAGCTTCACTGAATCACGCATGGGTGAGCTTTCGGAGGTGCCCTGCGTGCGGAGATAAGACTCCTGCTCGGCTCTCTCCGTAATGAGACCCCTCTGAAGACAAGGATCCCCGGGCCGTATCCGGCTTTGCCGAAGCGGTCCGATATCCCCAGCGTTGGTGCGGAGATTCCCCGCAGTTGCATTTGACGTCTGTTGTGCTGGAGCCTTTCCCTCCCTGGAAATGTAGGCGGATAATGGTGATCTCGCTACCTGACCTTACCGAGGTCGGCTCGTCGTCACGGCAAAAGAAAATGGATAAGCTTTTAGCCCGGGGAAAAGAGCTTAAAGGGACTGGACCCATCATGGCCAAGGATAAGAACACGACAGAGCACCCGAGATCACGGCCAACTTGACCCTCAACCCGGTCTCGCCAGTCCCTACCGCCACCATGCGCGTCGCTCAGCACGCCGTCCTCTTCGCCTCGCTCGCGGCGGCGGCGAACTGCACCAGCAGCAGCAGCTTCCAGCAGCAGTGCTCCAAGCTCGCCAAGAAGCTCAAGATCGACAATGCCACCGTCTGGTTCAGCGACTACGTGGCCGCGGGCACCAACCTGACCTTCCCGGACACGGACGCGTCGTGCGCGCAGGGGGCCCTCACCGTCAACGCCGACTTCTGCCGCGTGGCCCTGTACGTGGCCACGTCGAACCGGTCGGGCATCAGCATGGAGGCGTGGCTCCCCAGCAACTGGACGGGCCGGTTCCTGAGCACGGGCAACGGCGGACTCAACGGCTGCATCAAGTACGACGACCTGGCCTACACGGTCGAGCTGGGCTTCGCCACCGTCGGCGCCAACAACGGCCACAACGGCACCCGCGGCACCGCCTTCCTCAACAACCCGGACGTCGTCGAGGACTTTGCCTGGCGCTCCGTCCACACGGGCGTCGTCGTCGGCAAGGACATCTCCAAGACCTTCTACGGCAAGAAGCACACCAAGTCCTACTACCACGGCTGCTCGACCGGCGGCCGCCAGGGCTTCAAGTCGGCCCAGTCCTTCCCGGAGGACTTTGACGGCATCGTGGCCGGCGCCCCGGCCCTCGACTTCAACAACCTCAACTCCTGGTCCGGGCACTTCTACCTCCTCACCGGCGCCCCGGGCTCCCCGACCTACCTGACCCCGGACCAGTGGACGGCCGTGCACAACGACATCATGGCGCAGTGCGACGGCCTGGACGGCTACGTCGACGGCATCATCGAGGACCCCCTCCTCTGCCAGTACCGCCCGGAATCCCTCATCTGCCCGCCGGGCACCCCATCCAACACCACCACCTGCATCACGGGCACCCAGGCCCAGACCCTCCGCGCCGTCTTCTCCGACCTCTACGGCGCCAACGGCACCCTCGTCTACCCGCGCATGCAGCCCGGCTCCGAGCTGCTCGGCACGCCCTACATCTACTACAACGGCCAGCCGTTCCAGTATTCGGCGGACTGGTTCAAGTACGCGGTCTACAACAACCCGAACTGGGACCCTGCCACTCTGGGTCCTGCGGACTATGCCTTCTCGGATAAGCTCAACCCGTCCGACATCCGCACGTGGTCGGGCGATTTGAGCGCTGTCCAAAAGCGCGGGGCAAAGATATTACACTGGCACGGCCAGCAGGATCAGATTATCACCAGCGACAACTCGCCGCGGTATTATAACCATGTGTCGCGGACCATGAACCTGCCGAGCAGCGCGCTGGATGAGTTCTATCGGTTTTTCCGGATTTCCGGGATGGGGCATTGCAGTGGCGGGCCTGGTGCGACGTACATTGGGCAGGACCGGGGTTCGGTGGCGAGTCTGGATCCGGAGCAGAACGTGCTGATGGCGCTGGTCAGGTGGGTGGAGCAGGGCAAGGCCCCCGAGACGATTCTGGGGAGTGCGGTGGTGGATGGGAAGGTGCAGTTCCAGAGGCGGCATTGCAGGTTTCCGAAGAGGAATGTGTATACGGGTAGTGGGGATGCGAAGAGTGCTGATAGCTGGAAGTGTGTGTAGACTTTGGGGGGCATAGATGTGAGGGGGGAAGTAGCATGTAGACTTAGAGTCTAGACTCGGGAGATGGTCATGTTAATGAGAGCGAGTGTCATGTTCAAGTCTGGTTATAGCATCAAGGGAATGACAAATACAGTTCAACCCTGGTTTGTTTGTTACATGTAGCGTATAACTTACAGTAGCCCAGAAGAAGAGTTTTTTCCTTTTCCTCTTCTACTTCTTCCTCTTCGTCCTTATCTTCTTCTTGTTCTTCTTCGTCTTCTTCGTCTTCTTTATAGTCTTTGTCTTCTTCATTGTTTTTGTCTTCGTCTTCTTTTTCTTCTCTTTCTTCGTCTTCTTTATCTTCTTCTTTCTCTTTTTTCGCTCTTTTAAATAAAGTGTGAATGGGTTATGTATTTGTACCGCGCTAACGAACAAACCAGGGTTGAACTGTAACCATGGAGGTATCTAGCAAGCTATGTAATGAAGTTCAAGAGAAAGAAGGCAGGTGCAAGAACTCCGAGGGAACGACGATAGGTCCACTCCAGTTTAGCAGACGGTTACCAAGATCAGGGGGATCAAGCCAGCCAAGCTATCCCGTTACAACCACAACCCCGTCTGTTGATCCCCTCACATGACATGATGACCACCCGGCAGCTCCTTGAGCCCTGTTCATCCATCAGCATCCATCATCTCGAACACAAACCAACAGAAGCAGAGTACTTACAGCCGTCGTTGTCCTCCTGAACCACCTTTTTTACGGTGCACTTGTTTGCCTTGTCGAAGCCCTGCGTCGTCAGGCCCTTGCACGTCGGGCCGAAGCAGCGGTTGTCCATAGCGTGCTGGAGGGCATCGCCCTTCCACCCGAAGACGTAGTCGCCGTGTTGGCCGTAGCCGGTGCTGGTTTCCGTGGTTAGTACCAGCTTTGACCCGGGTTTATTGGGGCAGAGGAAAGATAGACTGAGAGAATAGTGATGGCTCGAGATGTAGTGGACGGCAAAGTTGGACAAGAACGAGAGTTGGGATGATCAGGCTCAGGAATGTGGCACTTACGGATCACCAGTCGACAAGACAAACGGCTGCGAGCCGTCCTCGGGCCACTCCGCCTTGTTGTTGAACTTGGTTGTGTCCCAGACAATCTGACACTGTCAGCTTCACCAGCGTCCTACCATCAAGTACCGAGTTCACGGGGGCAAACTCACCTCGTAATGCACCTGCGGGATCTTGACGGGATGGCTCGACGGGCACTTGCCATCGACCACGGCAAACGTGGCCGGGCCGTCAACGGGGTGAGCAACGTGGTCGATGTGGTTGGGCGAGTCGAGGTTCTTGCCGTCCCAGCAGCTGCATTCCGTCAGCATTCTCGTCCACTCTGGCACTCACAAATTTGACCGTCTTCAAGGAAGCAAACGGGTGTGCTTGTTGTAACGTACATCGGAAACAGGACACTCGACCGAATACCACCCGGGCACGGCTGCGTGGGGAAGTGCTCGGTATCGCGCTGGGGATCCATGCACGGCGAGTAGGTGTTCCCGCCAAAGTTGGGCCCGGTGTAGCAGCGGAAGCAGCTCTGGATCTTCTTGCCGAGGCCGCTGGACGTGCGGCGGGAGACGTCGCCTGAGAACATGCGGAAGCCCTGGACATAAATACACCTTAGCGCTGTGCCCCTTTTCGTGTTTTAGGGGTAGTAGGTGGGAACAGCGTACCGGCTTGAACGCGGTGACCGAGTTCGGACCAGGCGCCGTGTAGTACACGGTAATTCCGCCGTTGGCGGCGCCGATCTGGTCGTTGACCATCTGCGGCACGCGCTTGAAGGTGCCGTTGCGCGCACGGAAGTAGAGGTTTGCCGTCCAGTAGTTGGACAGGTCCTGATCGAAGGTGCACGACGTGCACGACGCGAGTTTGGAGATGTCGGCCGAGGGCATCGAGGCGTTGAAGGCGTTCTGAAATTGAGTGTTAGGGGGCTGGATCAGGAGGGTTGGGATAGGGGTACGCGTGGCACTTACGCCTCCGACGATCTGGTGGACGTGGGCGGAGGGGATGCTGCCTGGCTCGACGAGGCTGGACGCGGTTAGACTGTGCTCCCGCTTTCCTCTCCCCTAAGACTTGGACGTACGGATCAATCCGATCAATGGAGATCTGAGAGCAGCCGAACCGCAGCATGGTCGTGCTGAAGCCCTGCGCCTGCACGGCGGCGGGCATCGAAAGGAGGCCCAGCCAGAGCATCGTGAAAGTCGTCAAATCTTGCCCTTGTTTTGGAAAAAGAAGACAGCCTGACAGTTGAGAAAGACCGCAGAAGGTTCAGCTATGTCTGCTCTGCCAAGCAGGTTTAAGAGAGACGCACTCCAGCGGCTCCGAACGGCCCCTGCCGTTCCTTAAAAATGCCCGAGGAGAGCCATCGCCATCACGACAACTTGCCGTCTTGGGAGCCTGGGCACATCCAAGTGCCGACCTGGATGTGCAGTTCTGTGGGGTTGAGATTAAAAACATTATCCAGACCTATCAGAGGTGCCAACTTTGATGGGTTGTCAATCCCATGCATTTTCCCGGATGGACAGCCCAGGGCTACGCCTGGTCGGAGTGATATCACGGCAAGGCTATAGCTGGAAACGGTAGCCATGGCCATCCTATCCGTGTTCACATGATAATGAATGCCAGCAGCCGCTCCTGTCAAACACGTTTCTTTTGGTGACCTTGACGTAACTTCGGAGGCTCGGCAGGTGGTTGAGGACATGGCTCTCCCCGGTTCAATCTGGCTTCATCTGTTCAGGGCCACATCCGGGGCCAGTCAGTGCTACATTCGAGCATGGTGCTGATAACGATGGACGACTTAGGAAGCCAAGTTGAAGATCAAGGCAATTGACGGGCGCTGAGAGAACATTCGAATACATTCCAGGGCCGGGTACAAGGTTGACGGTTGCCCCGTGACAGATGAGATATCCGTTGCCACGCAATCTCTTGAAGACACTGCGAAAGGTCCCGTAATCATGGTTAGAGAAGATGCTCTCTACAGAGTCATGTCGAAGCTTTGAGGATCCAGGCTATGTTTCTACGCATGGACTTGAGTCACGGACTCCTTGCTGGCCCTATTTGACATGCACGTTTACTCTTGATCTTGCGCGCATTGGGCGGTAAGGGAGACGCGAGTACAAGTTTTGCTGCGTGAAACATGTCGATGGCCTTGCTAAGTGTCAACACCCCTTGTGCTTCACCGTCCCAAGTCACTTGTACAGTTCAACCCTTGTTTGTTTGTTAGCGCGATACATCAGGGGTATTAATCATTAACTATACTTTTCCTTTTCTCTATTTTAAAAGTGAACATAAGGAAGGAGAAAAGAAAAATAAAAGTCAAGAAAAAAGGGAAAAAAGAAAAAAAAAAGAAAATAGTAGAAAAAATAGAAAAAAAAAGAAAAAGAAGAAAGGTAAAATAACTAAAAGGAAAAAAAGTATAAAAAGGAGGAAGAAGAGAAAGAAAAGGAGAAAAAAGAGTAAAGGGAAGAAGAAGAGTAAAAGTAAAGGTAAAGGAAGATAAAAAAAAAAGATAAAAAGGAGAATAGAGAAGGCCCTCTACTCTTTGTAGCCTAGGTTACGTACTAACGAACAAACTAGGGTTGGATTGTACTCAGTGTCCCTGAGCCCCTGAGCCCCCCTGAGCCCCTGAGCCCCTGAGCCAGGAGATGACTAAAACTGAGAAGCCTCCAGATAAAGATACCCAACAGCGTATCATCCAGTGTATTTTATGTCGTTCCATGAGTATATGTAGCACGACAGTCCCTCTCCTGTAGAACATCTTCTCTGATATGTCCAGTGCCCACCCCTTTGTTCAAGGGTTTTGAGCTTGGTCTTGCTAGCATTCTGGCAAACCACTGGGAACTCAGACCAGCTCCCTTGCGCTCCTCATTAGCCATTAATGCTCCATGCTAAAGGAGAACAACAGCTGGCTTCAAGTCCGTTAGCCTCGGGTATGGAGTTGTGAACGGATGAGGTACGACCAGGCTGACTCGAAGGTCGCCAAGAAGCTGCCGCTGCCAGGGCTGTCAACATGCTTTTGCCCCCGCGTCTGTTGGGTTGCACCGGAGCCCTTACCTGGTAACTCGGAGCACCGTCAGCATCGTGAGCTGCACCGACAAAGTCGAAGGATTCCCTTGGCGGTGTGTGCAATCTACGTTCCCTGCGTTTTCGAGTTGTCTATCCAGATCTTGGTACCAACTTCCACTTCGCTTGGAGCTGTGTTGTAGTAGTGGCTCGCACTCGATGCGCCCATCTCGCATTTTCTGGCCTTAGCGAGGCGGCCTGTATACAGGGTAAGCTGAGATGCACATGCAGCACCTCAGCAGGTGAGATGTGTATAAATCAACGTTCATACCACCCATGCCATGGCGTCCGCTTCCTATGGCTAATACTCCTCACCTACCCCCTTCTTTGTTCACCATGCATCCGTCTATCCTGGCCATCCTCTCCTCCCTGGGCCTCGCAGCCCCCCAGCAGGTGGGCACCGTAGTCCCTGAAGTCCACCCCAATCTCCAGTGGACGCGATGCTCCGCCGACGGAAGTTGCGAAAAGATCAACGGCGAGATCACCGTGGACGCCAACTGGCGCTGGATCCATGAGGTCGACAATATGGCCAGGAGCTGCTACTCAGACAACAAATGGGATTCGTCCACCTGCGACAGTGTCGACAACTGCACCGCCACTTGTTCCCTCGAGGGCGCCGAGTACGCCACCGTGTACGGCGTCAAGACGGCCAACGACACCCTGACGCAGAGATTCAAGATGTACTTCGACTTTGCGTACAACATCGGCTCGCGGCTGTTTCTACTCGAGTCCAAGAATCGGTATCAGACGTTTACCCTGCTCAACAACGAGCTGGCGTTTGACGTGGACTTGTCGACGGTGGAATGCGGCATTAACAGCGCCCTCTACTTCGTGCCCATGGACGCGGACGGCGGGCAGGCGAAGTATCTCACCAACAAGGCCGGCGCCGAGTACGGCACGGGCTACTGCGACGCCAGCTGCCCGCGAGATCTGAAGTGGATTGGGGGAGAAGCCAACTTTGAGAGCTGGATCCCGTCTGAGAGTGACCCGTTTGGGGGCAAGGGCCGGTTTGGGGCGTGCTGTCCGCAGATGAGTGTGTGGGACTCCAACGCCCACTCCTTTTCCATGTCGTCACATGTCTGTCCGAGGGATGGGCTCACTGTCTGTGACGAATCTCAGCAGCAGTGTGAGTTCTATGAGCCGTATGAAGACAGGAGGCAACCGAGGTGCGATCTGTGGGGGTGCGGATACAATGCGTATCGCATGGGGAATGTTGACTTTTACGGCAAGCGGAAAAAGGTGGACACTGGGAGGAAGTTTACGTGGGTCCTAAGCTCGCCCTACTGACCAAAAGTCTTGTTACTGACTTGAAGGCAGTGTCGTCACTCAGTGGAACGAGACCAAGGTCACGCAGTTCTTCGTCCAGGACGGCAAGAAGATCGAGATGCCTGCTCCCGTTTGGGACGGACTGCCCAAAGAAGCCGGGTTGTCTGCCGACATGTGCCAGAAGCAGCGCCAGGTCTTCAACGAGCGTGACGTCCTGGCTGAGAACGGAGGGTGGGAGACGCACAACAGGCAGCTGCTGGAGCAGCCCATGGTCATGGTCATGTCGATTAACCCGGATGTGAGTACTCGAACTTTCCAAAGCGGCATAGCGTCTCTAAGCTTGCCAATATCGGTGGAATCAGCCTGACTCGCTCACAGTATTATGCATGGAACGCCTGGCTTGACTCAACATTCCCCCCTGAAGACCCGGAGGGCACCCCTGGCCGAGACAGGGGGGACTGCCGTCCGGTTGAGGACGATGACCCCAAGGTGGTCAATCAAAAATACCCTAGGGCGTACGTACTCAACCCGATTATCCCTCACGTCTCCTCAAGGTGTTAACGTGTTGCAGTCAGGTGGTCTGGTCGAATATCAGATTTGGCCCCATTGGGTCTACCGTCAAGATCTGAGTGCCAATCTTGTGGACTCTGTGCTCTTGTGGGTGGCAGATGCATTCCTGGAACGTTTACTTAAGCTTCGTGGGATGCTTCGTGGCTGGTCAAGTGGGAAGTATTACAGTTACATCTTGTTCAGGGGCTGAGGATCATAGATAACCATGGCCTGGACACCAACTTTGGCTCTCATACCCTGCACATGGCACTGTTGCTTTCGACCATGCTCGCCAGCATTGAGCATTGAATCAGTCCGACGTTGTGTTGAGCAAGGGATCGGATTCTTAGGTTCCAAGTGCTCACCCTCAACCCTAAAGTCCGAAGGGTCTCGGGGCTTGATGGCGCAGATTGCATGTCATGGAAGGCGACGCGTCATCTTCCTGAGAGCTGAGCGGGTATCTCTCAACGCCATACAGAAGTCAGGTACCGAACGATCTCGGCCCGTTAAACTAAGTCTGGAGTGATAAACCGCCTTGTCCGCCCAACAGCCTCACCCAGCCCCTGCCTGGCACCAAACCAAACCACCAGACACCATCACTCCAACCCCTTCCCATCCAGTATTGTCAAGATGACCTTTCTCACATCCCTCACAAACCTCCTCTCCCCTCTCTTTTCCAACCTTGCCCCTTACCACCTCCTGGCGTACTCCACCCTCCTAGGCACCTCCCTCTACCAAACCTTTGTCAACACCAAGATCTGCTACCTCGCCCTCCCCCGTTCGGCATTTACCACCCTCCAAAAACGTCTCTTTCCCGTCTATTTCTGGTGCCAGACTTCCCTCATCATCCTAAGCGCCATCACAGTCCCTCCACACGGGATTGCCTCGTTGGTGAGACACAAAGCGGACTGGATTCCATACGCGGTGGCAACAGCGACGTCGGTGCTAAACTTGGCTGTGTTCGGTCCGAAGACGACGAGGGCGATGGTTGATTGTGTCCATCAAGGTTTGTATCCTCCCTCCGAGTGCAAGGATATGACAAATGGCTAGTGCTGATGGGATACACTGCTGAACAGAGACTCGTGACGCGAAAGCCAAAATGGAGGGGAGATTTATGGACGGCGGGGATGGAGTGTCGTTGGAGATGAAACGGCTGAAGAGGGTGTTTAGCAGGAAACATGCCATGTGTATTCACCTCAACTTGGTGTCGATTGGGGCAATGGTGGTTCACGGGTGGCGGTTGGCGGGGAGGTTGGCAGTGGATATGGACTAGGGGCTTGGGTTGTTGGCGGTGTCGCAGGTTTGCTTGGAGGAAGTCGTACTTGATGGGGAAGGGTGTGATCAAGGGGATCTGGAGTGAGGGTGCAGCCGAGAGGTAGCCACTGGGCAGGGAAGAAGCCCAGGTTCGGCCGCGCGGGAGGTGGGAAGTCAACGATGGCATTGTGCCTTACCAGATGTGTACTACATACAATTCAATGACAGCCATCCCTCTCCCCTCAGGGTTCCTCCCCTGGCAGCGCTTCGCCATGTCCCTTGCAACCGTTCCTCTGACTCAACTGGTTGCCGTTGCCGTCCCCCTGAGCACGAACCTTGCCTGTTTAATCGCATCGTGCACCCTCTTCCATCTCGCGCAGATCAACCGTGCCCCGTAGCAGTGCGTGACATGCTCGCGAAGAGTCTCCTTCGACCACAAGCGGCTAGCGTGGGACGAGATGTGCGTTGCCGGGCATCCGCCGAGTCCGTCCTTTCGCGCTTGCTCCTCGACTTTCTTCGGAAGTATATCCAGCAGGAAGAGATCCTGCGTCTCGATGCACCCGCGGCACCACTGGCCGTACTCGACAGATGCGTCTCGGCCGAGGGAGGGAAAGCGGACATGGGTCATGCCAGTGAACTCGTATGACCCGAAATCGTCGTCCCCAGGGAACATATACTTCTCAACGGTGGATGGAAAAGAGGTGATCTCGCGCCTGAACGGGAACGTCCCAATAGCGTACCTTGCATAGACGTTTGGATTGTCGAACCTCCAGGACTCGATGGGGTTTTTGCACACTCCGAGCCGTAGCGCCAACTGTCTTGCTTGCTTAAGGCTGATCAAGGGTCTGCCGCCGTCTCCGAGCATGATGAAGCCGGGTAGGCGTTGTGGGTCATTGTAGAAGTGGCCGTCGAGGTCCACCAGGGCCGGAAGTGTCGCAACTTGTTCAGAGCTCAGGCCGAAATACTCGGTGATTCGGGATGGGATGGCCAGTGCAAATGCCATCTTCCGGCTCAGGCAGTCTCCGCAAGCGCGCTCGCAGCCTGGGAGAAAGAGATAAGCGCCGAACTGTTGACAAGCTACGCAGCGAGCCGACCGGAGGGCGTCGCTCAATGAAGAGGCGGAGTGCTGCGGGAGAAGTTTAGTAGCCGCAAGTACAGTGAGAGGCCCCGTGGCATGTGTCATGACGATTCTGTAAGCCGGGAGAATTTGGACGACATTGTTGGCTCGCATGGAAGCGCGGGAGAAGCGAGAGAGCGACTGAAAGTCCAAAGCCTCGAGGATGGCGATGACGAGCTCCGCCGGAAGCATGTCGAGCGTACCGAGGCGTGCGATACTGGGGCGAGAGATGCTGCATGGTTCGGCCGACGGCTTCAGCATCAAGTTCTCGTACGCGTTCCAAGGATCGTGCCGTCCATGGTAAAAGCGCGGAAACACCTCCATGGCGCAGACGCGCTGAGCAAGGCGCGCATCAACCGTTTCTTCAGCTGCCATGGTTGTTGCGAGGCTGATACTGGGAGGCGCTGCTGCCCACAAACGCAGGCTGTTGTTTCGTGAAGAGGAAGAAGAGGGGATGTTGCGGAAAACAGTGAAAGAGTCGATAGTTAAAAAGTGGAAGTGTGCAGTGGCAACTTAAGCGGTTGCATTCAGTTGAGCAAACAATCAGGAATGCGGCGCGGGAACCTGTAAATGAAGATTCTTTCTGCGGAGATTTGTTGCCAGATGGATATCTGGAAAGATGCCAAATTTCAGACGAATGTGCTAGGTAATACCGTAGGTAAATAAGGTCAGGTACCTCACCTTACCTGCCAGACCTTTTAACCAAGGAAAGCTTCAGATTCCAGTCCCTGAACCAATGGTACCTTATCCGCACTCTATCAACTCCCTTCCCCGTACATCCATCCCATCTTCACCCGTTGACAACCACAACTTAATTACTAATTCAACACCTCCGGCAACCCATCCCCCAACGGCACCGTGTGCTCCCAACTCCAGCCCATCCCTCCCTTCCTCGTCTCCTCCCACTGCCTCAACCTCACCACCCCATCATCCCCATCCCCATTCTCTCCTGTCTCAACGAACTCAAAAACACGATAATCCGCATTCATAAAATAGCACCCCGTCACGCCCTGCCTAAGGAACCCCGAGTGCGAGACAACAATGACAGCCTTCTCCGGCCGGGCCCGCAGCTCCCGCAGGACAGATTGGCCGCGGTTGACAATAGCCTGGCGTGAGTAGGCGTAGAAGGATGCTTGTGGGGAGGTCTTGTCGGGAAAGATGGGGTCGACGTGGGAGAAGTCGACTTGGGGGAAGAGGGGGGCGAGGGAGGGGAGGGGGGAGCCGATGTCGCAGGGTTGGAGGGAGTTTTCTGTCGAATTTTATCAGTGTCAGTGGTGAGGTGAAGAAGACGGCTGGATTTGGGGTTTGGACTTGCCCTGCCAACCGGCATGCGCAACAATGGGTACTCCTCTCTCGACCAGCTCGCCAAAGGCCAGCAGCGCCGTCTCGATGGTCCGCTTCATTGGGCTGACGAGGATGAGGCCCACGTCAAGGTCCTTGGGTATCCGATGGAGGAGGTTCTCTTTGAGCTCTGCGCATTGTTTACGACCGAGCTCGGACAGCACGGGGTCGTGGAGGCTGTAGTCTTGTGGGATGTGTTAGCGAGGGATATCATGACGGAGAAGGCTGGGAGAGAGGAGCACTTATTGTCAACGTTGTGCAGGCCCTGCGCGTGGCGGACGAGGATTATTGTAGGTGCCATAATTGACTGGATAAAAGGTTTGTGATTCTGGAAACTGTTTGAGATTCGAACAAGAAGATGTCAAGTTTTGGCAGAAAGTTGTGGGTTGTGGTTTGAGTTGTTGACTCACTTCATTGCCGTGGCGCCGGCGTTGTTACGGTTGTTTTCAGAATCGGAACCCCTGAGTGGCAGATGTGAAACTCTTGGCAGTTGAGCACACACGAGGGTTAGGGTCGTTCCGTAAGTTGCATGTTCCAGCTTCCAACATTCGCTGCAGCCTGCAGGGCACACGGCCAGGCACCAACCTCTCGCAATCCCCTCCAACCGAAGTCCGTCTTTGCTCCTCAGGATGCCTGTTCATCCTTTTCATTTCAGCGGTTCTCTTAGCTAACATGGGCACGTTCCGCTCATTCCCGCTTCCTCCAGTTTTGCAGCCTAGCTTCATCTCCTTTCTCAAATTCTCCTTGCTCAAGTTCAACCAAGCTCGAGTCTGCTCGACTGCGCTTGACTGGGCTGACCGCAAAAGTTAAAGAATCAGAACCTCCCCGTGCCGAGCTGCCTCTATTCCGCCTCCCAGCTCATTGACCCCACCTCAAGAGTGCGGTCAATATCAAGTGCCCTCCAGCCCTAGCAGCATACATGGCATCAAACTCAACCGCCAACCCCGGCCGCATCTTGGCCAAGGCAATGCGCGACCGCCTTGGCTACGACGGTCCCGACGACTGCATCACGACCATCCGCTGCAACGGCCGAGAGTGCGACATCGGGATGTCGCCCTTCTACATCTGCAACTCGCCTGCCGTTGAGTCCAAATACCGCAAGTTCATCGCAGCTGTGAGGGACGAGCTTGAAGAGGATGATACACACCCGGAAGAAGTGCTGGATGAGTTCCATGCGTGGCTCATCGACGTCTTCAAGCCAATTTTCTTGGAAGTTGCGCCCGATATCCCGGCATCCTTTGACCCGGACAAGATTGCAACGGGGGAGGCTCACCCACTGCTATCTGAGTACTTCTTCCCAGAGGAGTACCGCTGTCGGCTTGAGGTGGAAGACGACAAGCCCTTCCCGATCCTCATGAGAGACGCGGAAAGCCGCTGGGTTCCGGCCGTCAACGGTATCGATCCTGAGCTTGCCCAAGAAGTTGGGCAGTATGTCAAGTTCTTCAACCCCTCTGGCGTCGAAGTCTCCTTTGAGAAGCCCGAGTCAGCACTATCCGAGATGCCGACGCGGGTGTTGGCCGACTTGGAGGAGTCTGGCCAAAAGACGCCTTGCTTTCTCAAGACCTTCGCTCTCGGCGGCTCTCTGGTACTCGAAAAAGAACTGGAAGCCCATTTGCAGATCCTCAAATCCTCCCTGCCACCCGAGGCACGCGTTCCTCGACTTCGCGGTGTTGTGGAGGTAGGCAAAGGCCACATCCTGGGCCTGCTGTTCACCTACATCGACCGCCGCCGTGAGAACGATGGGGCGTTGTTTGAGGACCAGCTGCTTCACACACCCATCCCACTCCGACAGCGTTGGGCAAGACAGATCCAGGAAACTGTCGAGCAACTGCATCGCGCGGGCCTGGTCTGGGGCGATGCGAAGCTGGAGAATGTCTTGATTGACAAGAACGATGATGCATGGCTGCTGGGCTTCGGTGGAGGCTACACTGAGGGATGGGTAGACGAGGACAAAGCTGGCATGCGTGAGGGGGATCTCCAAGGGGTGGCCAGGATTGTCGAACTTCTCTCCAGCGAGGAGTACGAGCCTTATTCTGACTCAGATTGGGGCGAGGATGTCTAAGTCAGCGAAGTATCCTTACCTACTCGCTGAAGAACATGAAATGGAACCAAGCATCAGCCTCTTCTGGGCCCTCTCCCTCGGCACCTGAACAGCGCCAACCCACCACTCCCTGAACTCCTCCCGCACCCACTCCGCCAGTCGCCGAACAGCAGCACAAACCTTGTAACACCCATACACCGTGTCGGTACAGCCCACATCAATTTCCCCCCAAATAACAGTCTTCTCACCCCGGCGATACGCAAAAGCCACCGTCCACGTCTCGCCCCAGACGTGCACGATGGGCAGCGCCGGCAGCGGGTACTCATTTTCCTCGTGTCCGAGGCGAGCGAGCAGCTTGGCCAGGTGCCTGAAGTGCGCTCGCACCCAGTTGGCCAGCTCCGCGGGCCCTTCGATACCGTTGGAGGCGAAGGGCTTGGTCAGGATGCTGATGGCTAGTGGGGTTGGCGCGCCGTCGCTGAGCTCGAAGTGGGTGATGTCGATATCCTCGCGGGCGAGGTCCTCGAGTTGTTGGGCAAGGCCGTCGGTTCCTTCTGAGTTTGATGGCTCGAGCATGATGCCGTAGGATACCTTGCTATCCCGGAGCGCAGGATCATCGTCCTGGAACGCTTTGACGGTTGGGTTGCGCGTCAGGTTTCGAAAGCAGATACCGTCTTGGTCATCCAGGGCTGCCTGGAGCAAGCGGGAATGGACTGCGTTTCCCCAGGCGGGCTCATATTCCATTCGGACCTTGCACGTCCAGCTTGCCCGAGATATCTTTTTCATCTCGCGGTGCAAGAACGCGTCTTCTTCATAGCTGTCTTGCCCGTCACCCGCAGCTTGAGGGGCGTAAAACCATTCGGCAGGCGGTGGGCCGAAGCCGTTTGCCATGGAATCCTGTCGTTGGAATACGATGTCAGTGTCTGATGGAAGCCCAGGGAAGCAGGAACGGGATGGGGTCTCACCCGGTACCTGTCCGGAATCAGAGGTTGCCTGCCGTGGGCGATCTCTAGCAGGTCGCGAGCCAGGGGCTGCACCATGAGGGGGATCGATGTGTCGGCGGTGTGGACCCTGGCAATAGGCCAGTCCCTCGCGCGGCGGAGAGCAATTTCTTTCTCCCGCGGGCCCAGCGTGCCTCGTCCCGATTGCGATGTGCCAACAGAGTTAGCCGTGTCGGTGGTGCTGTCCAAGCGTGAGATCGGTGGCGGAAGCGGCCCCCCCGGCGCGACACGGTCGAGCCAGTTCTCGATGGGAATGCCCATGGTGGATTGCAGTTCTACCAATGGTGGTTGAGCTCTGCTTCTGTTTTCTTTAGCTGAGTTGCATGCGTGAAACGTGAATTCACTGCAGTTCCTCGAGGGCCAAGGCAGCAACAGCGGTGATGGGTTAATACGGTGTGGCGTCTGCAGGTGACCCGATTCATCAGAGAGTGCAGCCCTTCGTAACCCCGACTCGCACGGGCTTGCAAATTGAATGGTGAGACATGCGGGAGCCCGCCCTCGTAAGCCAACAACTGCCTTATTCGCGATAACTGTCTAACAAGAAATGGAATGACACAGAGCAGTGTTCATCAACATCGATGTCACTTGACACGAGAAAAGAGGGAAGAGGATAAATCTTAAGGGAAGAGGGAGAGAGACGGGGAGAAAGAAGAGAGGGAGAATATCATATGAGAGGAAAAGAAAGGAAAAGTATAGATCGAGAATAAAGTGAAATCAATGGATCATAGAGGAGAACAAAAGAAGAGAGTGACAGAAAGAGGACGCTGAACGGAAGTGGAGAGGGAAGCTCGCTCGGCTCGGTCACAGCGGGTCCACTTGCCAAATCGGACCCACAATTCTCTCTTCGAGAGGACAAGGCTGCGCAGCCTCTCCAAAGTGGAACAACAACAACCATCACACAATCGCATCACATCACCACCCACCATGGCGAGCATAGACGAAATCTTCCAGGTATGCCATTCCATCTCACACACTCAATTGCCCCATAACCATCTAACACCTCCTAGAAATCCGGCATCCCCAGCAAACGCAAGCTGGACCCGGTCCGCGATCCAAGTACGCTCCCCTCCTTTCCTGATCTCAACCCAACCTTAACGATACTAACCCCCACCTCCCAGCCGAAATCTACAAATCCGCCAAACTCACCCCCTCCACCGCGCGCCACGCCCAAGTCGAAGACGACACCGAAGCCGGCCCCCTCCCACCCCCTCCCACCGACAACGCCGAAGACGACGAAGCCGACTACGGCCCATCCGCACCCCCACCCGACGATGACGTCGAAGACGAACCCAACGAAGACGAAGAAGGCCGCTTCTTCGGCGGCGGCATCACGCGCACCGAGCGCGAAATCCTCGATTTCATGGACAGCGCCGACCCGAACCCCACCACATCCTCCCTCCTACCCGATACCGACAAGATCGACCTATCCTGGCTGAAGAAAACCGCATTGAGTTTCGAAAAGAAAATCTCGCGCAACGCCGAGCTGCGCGCGCGGTATGAGTCGTCTCCCGAAAAGTTTATCGACTCCGAGGCGGATTTGGACGCTACCATTAAAGCGCTGAGTATCCTGTCTGAACACCCGGAGTTGTACCCCGATTTTGCGCGGCTCGGGTGCGTGGGGAGTTTGGTGTCGCTGCTGGCGCACGAGAATACGGATATTGCGCTGGATGCGGTGGAGATTATTGGGGAGTTGACGGACGAGGATGTTGCTGCGGGTGATGAGGAGTGGAGTGCGCTGGTGGATGCTGCGTTGGAGGCGGATTTGTTGGGGTTGTTGGTTAGTCATTTGGGGAGGTTGGATGAGAAGGAGGAGGCGGATAGGGAGGGTGTGTATCGTGCTTTGGGCGTGGTGGAGAACCTGTGCTCGAAGCGGGAGGTTGCCGAGACGGTGGGCGCGGATGGGGCGTTGGTGAGGTGGTTGTTGGAGAGGGCGGGGAGGGGGGAGAAGCCTGTCAGTCAGAACAAGCAGTACGCGGCGGAGATCTTGGCGATTCTGGTGGCGAGCTCGGAGAAGAATAGGAGGGTGCTGGCCGGGCTGGACGCGGTGGATGCGATGCTGCAGCTTGTGGCGGCGTATCGGAAGCGGGATCCGGAGAAGGGCGGGGATGAGGAGGAGTACATGGAGAATCTGTTTGAGGCGCTGACGAGCATTGTGGATGAGCCGGAGGGCAAGGCAAAGTTCGTGGAGGCGGAGGGTGTCGAGCTGTGCTTGCTCATGCTGAAGGAGGGGAAGCTCAGCAAGTCTGCAGCGCTCAGGCTGCTCGACCACGCGGCGGGCGGGGCGGCGGGGATTGGCGTCTGTCAGAAGATTGTGGAGGCGGGCGGGCTCAAGACGACCTTCACCATGTTCATGAAGAAGCAAGACCACCAGACGACGGAGCACCTGCTGGGCATCTTTGCCTCGATGCTGCGGCTGCTGCCGGGCGACTCGGCGGAGCGCATCCGCACGCTGGCCAAGTTTGTCGAGAAGGACTACGAGAAGACGGAGAAGTTGGTCAAGTTGAGGCGAGAGTACGCGGCTCGTATGCTTGCGGTGGATGAGCGGATTAAGCAGGAGCAGCAGGGGATGGATGAGGAGGAAAAGGAAGAGATGGCCGATGAGTGGTTTTCGCGGTGGCTGGACGCGGGACTCTTCTGTCTGCAGACCATCGACGTGATCTTGGCGTGGCTTATTGCCGAGGACGACGGGGCCAGAAAAAAGATTCAGGCACTGCTGGCCGACAGGGACGAGACATTTGCCCTCCTCAAGGACACGATTCAGGAGCAGATTGACGGGATCGATGTCGAATTGGAGGAGGGCAAGGAGACCAGGGAGATGCTGACAACGCTGGTCCAGTTTCTGCAGTGACGGAGCCAGCGGACTGTAGTGATAGGGATGTCCTTGTACAACAGCTAGATGATACCAAGATACCATTGCGGAGCGGAATTCTTCCCAAAATGTCTTACCAGCCGCATCTGTGACAGACAATGGCAGCTTATGCCCATATCGACAGCTTCCCATCACAAGTCCTCCTGTACCCTTCTATCCGTCTCGCTCCCCGTCGCCTCCAGTTGGTCCGTTCACGCCACGCCCCCTTCCCCTTCCCATCACCTTCCATAGATCATTCATGAAACCGGTGTGGGATGAACGTCAAACACGGCCGAGAGGAGATCGTTGATGACCTTGTCCTGGTTCTTCTTCCCGGACTCCTGAATCTCCTTGATCTTGGCGTCGGCCTCCTTGTTGGCCTCTTCCTCGGCCTGCTTGTTTCCTTGTGTGTGCTGTCGCCGTCAGCTTGCCGCCGTAGTTTACGGATCCGCAGGGCGAGTACCTGTGCCTCGAACTCCCTGTACTCGGCCTCCTTCTGGGCGCGGTACGCCTCAATCTCCTTCTTGGCCTCGTCTCGCGCTTCCCTCACCCGCTTGGTTCGGTCTGGTCGGTCAGTCGTCTGCCGGGGAGGTCAGGGAGATTCGACATACACTCGCGGGCTGTCGGAGAAGAGTTAGTGACGAGCTCAGTACATGTAGCAGGCAGTTGACGAACCCTTCTGGACAATCTTGGATGCCTCCCTCTCGGCCTGCGCCACACCTTATCAGCAACCGCTCTCTCCAGTCCTCCCGCCACAGAGCGTTGATTTCCTCAACTCGAAAACGGGGTTCGTACATCGAGCAGGGTCTGAATACCCGCAGAGTTTTGCGCCGACTGTTATCCGTTAGCATTGCCCTCGTGAACGGCCAGGCGCATCTTGAATGATGTTTCCAGTCCTAAACGGCCGAGCCATACCATCTTGCGATCCAAGCCTTCCAATCGAGCCCAGGTAACCGGGTCAAATCAGCAGATGGTGTATTAAAAATCGCGATGCGGGTCGGGATATCGCTGGTTCTCTCGCTCGCCCGAAAGTCGTCTTGTCGTTGGTTTGTGATGCGATGCAAGTTGTCGCAAGGCGGATGCAGCCGAATGGAAGTGGGACATGTGCCGCCAACACCGGAGCAACTCCAAGCTGCGGCACAGCTCCCCTGTCGCTGACGGCATGCCCCACAGTCCCTCGTTGCCTGCCGGAAGCCGACCAAAAGCGGTGAAACCCAGCAAAACATCACAAAGTGGAGCCCGAACCCTGGATCTCGAGCTCCATCTCAAGATCCATCGCGAACCGCGATCCCGAAAGTACAATGCCCCATGCAATAACACGCCGACTTACCCGCCATGTCCCGCGCCTCCAAGCTCACGCTGCTGGGCACCTCGCTCTTCGCCCTCAGCACGGTAGTATTCGTGCACTATCAACAAAAGGCGGAGCAGGAGGTCTGTTTACTTTCCTCCCTTGAATCACTCCCTCCCCTCGCATCGAGACTATCCCACCTGTCCCAAAGGAAACACCAAGCTAACCACTGGCGAAAAACAAAAAGGCAATGCACCAAGGCGTGATCCGCGACCTGGAACAACAACGCCTCAAGCGCGAGCGCCAAGCCGACTTCGACCTGCAGCGGGCCCTCGAGGCCGAGTACAAGAAGGAGCAGACGGTGCGGGACGGGAGCAGCGACAACAGCAGCGGCAGCAGCGACGCAGCCCCCACTACGGCGACACTTACACGACCAGGGAGCGGATAGGGGCGATCTTTTTGGGTGTGGTAGTCATAGCTATTCTCAATTGGGATTTTATCCGTGGAAGGTCGGAGGAGCGTGAGCCTTTGGGTGAGGTGCATCATTATGAGTGCATCCATACGATGCAGGAGGGAAATGCGGGTGGGGATTTGTCAGCTGAGGAGGAGGAGGAGAAGAAGATGATTAAGGAGTGCACTCTCACGACCGGGGAGCTGATAGCGGCGGTCCTTTTGAGTGTGGTAATCATTGTTACTCTCACAGGGGATGATAGCCGCAGGATGTCGGAGGAGCGCGAGCCTTTGGGTGAGGTGCATCATTATGAGTGCATCCATGCGATGCAGGAGGGAAATCGGGGTGGGGATTTGTCAACTGAGGAGGAGGAGGAGAAGAAGAAAACTGAGGAGTGGGAGGCTAACCGGCATCGGGGGAAATATGCCTGAGGTGTAGATGAGGAGGGTCGTTGGGTTTTACAGGAGCGTAGAGAGGGCGGGAAATAAGAGGGGCGTTGCTGTGTGTTGAGATACCCATCGAGAGGACATGTAAGATACTGTATGTCTAGACTATCACGGATAAAAGATCTCTAAGTCGTTGCATTTGCCTAGCTCGGACTCGGTACACCTATAACATTACAACGTCCCAACTGCCATCCTCAAATCACGAGTGCCAAGGGCACATCCGCCAAGGCAGCACCGCCGTAAATCCTCCCCGATCTCAGGTTGCCACAAAGGCACCAAGCAATATCCCCTCCCTACCACAACTCTTAAACCAAAAGCCGCGGTAACTACCACAGCCGAACCCGAGCAACCAGAGACTCGGGTAGACAGATCCGCGAAGCAACGCAGAGTAAAGAAAACGCCCAAACGACCAGGGATGCATCCATTTTATCTTTCGTCTCTCCCTCCCTTCCCCTCTCAACTCAAAATCATCCCCTCATTCTTCCCCATCAGCGCAAGTCAGGCGCGTCCCTCTCAGCGCACCGAGATGCCCGACCGGCTGGTAAACATGCGCGAGGCAATGTTCATGGCCATGAGCTCCTGGAACAGCAGCTTGGCCGCGTACGGCAGGTGCACCTGCGCAATCTTGGTCTTGTTCTTGCACGGCCGGCACTCAAACGACTGCTTCGTCAGATTCCTGCATCCCCACACAGTCAGCATCACCGTGACAGAGTCAGAAGGGGCAGAGAGGGAAAAACGTACGCAATAGGCGTCATCAACCCGCAAATCTCACAGATATGCACCCGGAACGCGTCCGACACCTCAAACAGCCTCTCCTTCAAGAAACTCGCCGCGCCATGCGCAATCATGCAATCGCGCTCCATCTCACCGAACCGCAGGCCACCATCCCTCGCGCGGCCCTCCACCGGCTGCCGCGTCATGATCTGCAGCGGCCCGCGCGCGCGCGCGTGGATCTTGTCGTCCACCATGTGCCGCAGGCGCTGGTAGTACGTCGGCCCAAAGAAGACCTGCGCCCGCAGCTTGCGGCCCGTGTGGCCGTGGTACATGATCTCGAAGCCGCGGCTCTGGTAGCCGTGCTCGCGCAGCAGGTCCGACACGGAGTCGACCGTCACCTCGGTGAAGGGCGTGGCGTCTCCCTCCATGCCCTTGAGAGTGGAGACTTTGGAGAGCAAGCACTCGATCAAGTGGGCGATGGTCATCCGGGACGGGATGGCGTGCGGGTTGATGATGATGTCGGGCGTGATGCCCTCGCACGTAAAAGGCATGTCCTCCTGACGGTAGGTGACGCCGATGGTGCCCTTTTGGCCGTGGCGGGAGGCGAACTTGTCGCCGATCTGCGGGACCTTGGTCGTGCGCACGCGCACCTTGACGTAGCGCATGCCGTCCTGGTTGGTCGTGACGACGACCTGGTCGACGATGCCGCTCTCGGTGCTGCGCAGCGGCGTCGAGACGTCGCGCTTGCTGTGCTGCGCGTTGCGCTGGCCGAGCTCGGCGTTGTCGGGCGGGATCGGGCACGTCTTGCCGATGATGATGTCCTCGCCCGAGACGCGGGTGCCGGGCGCGACGATGCCGTCGGCGTCGAGCTTGTCGTACCCGCTCTGCTTGTACCGCAGCGTCTCGGTCTTGTTGGGCTTCTCAAACATCTCAACAATGTTGATACCCACGCGCTTCTCGCAGTCGGTGTAGGACCGGAAAAAGAGACTGCGGAAGAGCCCGCGGTCGATGCTGCTCTGATTCATAATCACAGAGTCTTCCTGGTTGTAGCCCGAGTAGCAGGCGATGGCCACGATGGCGTTCTGGCCGGCCGGCAGCTCGCGGAACTTGAGGAACTCCATCGCCCGGGTCGTGGCGAGCGGCTTTTGGGGGTAGTAGAGGACGTTGGCCATGGTGTCCATGCGGCGCGAGTAGTTTGTCAAGAAAGTGCCCATCGCCTGCTTGCCCATGGCCGACTGGTACGTGTTACGGGGCGACTGGTTGTGGTCGGGGAACGGAATGATGCTCGCGCAGATGCCGAGCAGCATGCTGGGGTGGATCTCGCAGTGCGTGTACATGTGCGTCGTCGGGTTCGGCTTCGTCTTGATCCTGTTGTTACCCTGACCAGAATTGTCTTCAATGATGAAGCCCATCTTGCGGTAACGGAACTTGTCGAGGTCCTCGGGCGTCATGCAAATCATGACCGTCTCCTCCTCCTCGGCGTCCAGGTACTCGATGGCGCCCGACTTCAACAGGCCCTGCCAGCCCCAGTAGTCGGGGTGGTACTTGCCCAGCTCCTTATCCCTCTCCAGCCGGTTGATGTGCTCCTTGTTGAGGATCAGCTGGCCCACCTCGGCGCCCGTCTCGCTGTTGGGCTCCTGCTCGACGGTGAACAACGGCCTCATGACGCGGCCGGCGTCCGAGAAGATCTTGAACTCGCGGTCGCGAATGTCCCGGACAAGCGAGACCTCGAACGAGATGACGTTCTTCCGCCGCAGCCCTTGCACCAGGGTGACGAGATGCTTCGGTTCCTGGTGGACACCGACCCAGGTGCCGTTGACAAACACCTTGGTCGCGTTCGGGTACCGCAGCGGCTCGTACTCCTCGAGCACCTCCATGCCTCTGGCAATCATGAACTCAATGATGGGGTCCGCCGGCGTGCCCACACTGACGTAGCACATCAGAGACAGGTTCTTGACGAGACCGCAAGCCTGGCCTTCGGGCGTCTCAGCCGGGCACACGAGACCCCAGTGGGTGTTGTGCAGCTGGCGCGGTTTGGCGAGCTTGCCGTCGCGCCCGATGGGCGTGTTGGTGCGCCGCAAGTGCGACAGCGTCGAGGCGAAGGTATACCGGTTCAAGACCTGGGACACGCCCGCAGTAGAGCTCATGGCCTTCTTTTGGTCTCCCCAGTTGCCCGTCGCCAGCGAGTACTTGAGCGCGTTGGTGAGCGTCGAGTGCTTGATGCCCAGCGCGAGGGAGAAGTTCTTGTTGGTGTCGATGCACCGCTTCATGTAGGACATGAGGTCCTGGGTGATGCGGCGGATAACGCCGCGGAACAGCTTGGCCAGCAGCGGGCCGGCAAGATCCAGCCTCTTCTTGCCGAAATGGTCACGGTCGTCGGGGTCCCGGCGGCCGAGGGCGCACTGGAGCAGCTTGTGCACCATGTAGCCCAGGAAGAAGGCCTTTCTCGTCTCGCACCCTTCGCTCTGCGAGATGTGGGGCAGCATCTCCTTCTGCAGCAGGTCCTTGGCAGCCCGGACGCGGTTCATGCGGTTCTGGCCAGCGTTGCCGTTGCCACGCTTGCCGATGAAGTCGAGCGCGATCTCGCGGTCCTGGATGCAGAAGGCCTCCTCAATGCAGGGCCGCAGAGCCTCGAGCATCTGGGTGTCTGTCCTGTCGTAGCAGATGTGGTTGAGGATATCCTCATCTGACACGATGCCCAGGGCGCGGAAGACGATGCCGAGGGAGATGTCCTCGCGGACGTACGGCAGGGTGACGCTGACCGTACCTGATAACCTCCCCTTCTCTGGCGAGGCCTTGGTATGCAGCTTCATCTGCAGCGACGAGATGAGGCGCGAGCCCTTCTCGAGGGCAGAGCGAATCTCGGCCTGGTACGAGACGCTGCCTCCCGCAGGCTTCTTGAACACCTGCACAATGTTCGCGGCGGAACGTTCCTGGGCAATCAATACCTTCTCGCTGCCGTTGATGATGAAGTAACCGCCTTGGTCGTAGGGACACTCGTTGAGCAGGAACAGAGAATCGTCGTCCTCGCCGTTAAGGTGGCAGACCTGCGACTTGACCATGACGGGCAGCTTGCCGAGGAAGATCAGATCGCCCTTCTCCTCGCCTCCCTTGGACGGGCCCTCGCGCGGTCCGGTGTCTTCGTCCACCCAGCGAATCCTCTTGGGCACCTCGCCTGTGCGAGCCATGTACTCCCGCTGCTCGTCGTCCATGTCCTTCAGAGGGATCTCCTCGTTGAGGGCAACCCGCGCGCGCTTCACCACCCGGCAGTACATTGGCGCAGAGTACGTAAGGTTGCGGTCGCGGCATTCGTAGGGAAGGAGACTGGTGGTTTCGCCCGTGGATTCGGTGAGGGTCGGCTTGGAGATGAGCACGTTGTCGAAATGGATGTCGTATCTCCGCATCGCAATGTCGCGGCCGCTGTCGTCGCCGGGGTTCGGATGGTCGAGCGTCAAGTCCGCGTACTCATCGACGAGTGACTGGATCGTGGTGGACGTGAACTCGTCGAACGAGTCAATCTGCTGCGAGACGAGGCCCTTCATGTCAAAGTAGGCCGAGATGACCTCCCAGCAATCCTCGGGCGTGATGCTATCCTCGCTCGCCAGGCCCGCGCCATCGTCGAGGCCGGCGTCGTCGTAGCCCGCGCCATTGCCGTAATCGTAGCTGCCGAACTGGCCTTGGGTCTCGTAGTCGGTCATGTTGCGCCGAGGGAACTCAGAAGGGAATCGATGCCGGCTTCAGATTCCGACCCGGAGTCGTTCGAGTTTCTCCTAAGGAGCGAGGGGTCGCGCCTGTTTGTGACGGTGAAGTTGCAAATCGATGTCGGTCTTGATGCGCGCCGCTGGAGAAACCGAGAATCGGTGTTTGGGGCGAGCGAGCTTAGAAATCGCCACCAGAGGCGGGCGCGCGCATCAACTCGCCGTGCGCAGGACGTTATTTCATCAACCGGTCGGCTCGAGTACTGCAATGTGGCAACGAGGGAGCTTCTGAAAGGATATGGCGAAGGCGGGACTCGATGTGCCCGCAGTCGAGTGATCGTCGGTGGTGGTTTGGAAGAAGCGGTTGCGGTCGATTTTCTGGGTCTCGAGAAGGCTGAAAGACGCGGCGAAGTGCGCTAATCCGTATGAGGTTAGCGTCTTTCTTTTCGCTTTGTGCCACACCGAGGTGAGATAAACCGAGACGCCCGAGACCAGTGCGCCACAAACACTGGATGTGGCTCAGCGCTTGGGTAGATCCACTCTCCCCTGTCCCTGACTGGGTGGCTTGACTGCGCTCTTACCACGTGCTGTGCCCCCACAGATGCATTGATGCAGCCAATCTTTTCAGCTGTCCACCCCAGGCTGCAGCTCCGCAGCTGGTTCTGGACTCGGAAGTCGGAACTTCAACCTCACTTCCAATTTGAGCGACCATTGTCCCCTGCATTCTCTCTCACTCTTAACTGATCTTGGACACTGAGAGCGATTCTTCTCAGGGCAAGGAAAATGCAATTCTCCGAAACACCTGAGATATCCTGGTTGAACATTTCTGCTTCCTCGAGCAACAACTCCCTCGTCAACTTTCGCAACTCTCTCCCGATTCACAATTTCGGGCCGTTGCCGCCCCTGTCTCACCTTGCTCAGCTCGCTTTCGCTGCCGCACCCTTCAATCTCTCTTTCTTCTACAGCCTTCCTTCCGGCCTCCCGAGCAGTACACCCATGACGGAGATCGAGCGCGCTTTTCCTTACCAGTCGACGTCAAATCACAAGTTCAGGCTTAATTTATCGGGCCTCCGGTCCAAGTTCCGCAAGTGTGGATCTGTTTCGTTTCATCGAGGACACTGCCGGGTTGGATTGGCGCTGGCGACCCGGTTTCCGGGACGGTTTGGGCAGACTGCAACCCAATTTTGGTGGGGTCGAGCTGTCTCCTCGCCGGCAACACCATCTCGCCTATGCTAGTGCCCGCCTGACTGACGGCTTGGCCAGCGCAGTCTCCGTCGAAAGTCGAACAGCGTTGGCAATGTTGGAATCTGGCGTGGTTCGCTGACAGGGTCCGAGTCCCCAAGGCCCAACCCAGGTCTCCTGGAATCTCGGTACCTTATTTTCAGAATCGCCTCCTTGTTGGTTTTATAAGAACTCCGCGCTCCCGCCATCAAGGTCCGCTCTTTTCCTCCCATTTCTCTTCACTGCTACTCCTTGCCTTCCTCTTAGCCTTGTCTGCCTTTCAACCGCACAGGATGCGCTCGACTCCGGTTCTCCGCACAGCCATCGCTGCTACCCTGCCCCTTGTGGCATTTGCCGCTGATGGCAAGTCGACCAGGTACGCCGCCTGAACTCAGTGTTGCCCTCATCCCGCTGACACCACCCAGGTACTGGGACTGCTGCAAGCCGTCATGTGCCTGGTCCGGCAAGGCTGCTGTGAGCGCGCCCGTCTACGCCTGCAGCGCCAACTTCCAGCGCCTCAGCGACCCCAATGCCAAGTCTGGCTGCGATGGCGGCTCGGCCTACACCTGCGCCGACCAGACGCCTTGGGCCATCAATGACAACCTCTCGTACGGTTTTGCCGCCACCTCAATCTCGGGCGGTTCCGAGGCATCGTGGTGCTGCGCCTGCTACGAGTGAGTCCCACGAGTGAGATCCTCGAAAGAACATGCCAATCCTAACCTTGTCCCAGACTCACCTTTAACTCCGGGCCCGTGGCCGGCAAGAAGATGGTCGTCCAGTCCACCAGCACCGGCGGCGATCTCGGCACCAACCACTTCGACCTCAACATCCCGGGCGGCGGCGTCGGCCTCTTCGACGGCTGCAAGAACCAGTTCGGCGGTCTCCCGGGCGCGCAGTACGGCGGTATCTCGTCGCGTAGCCAGTGCGACTCGTTCCCCGAGGCCCTCAAGCCCGGCTGCTACTGGCGCTTCGACTGGTTCCAGAACGCCGACAACCCGACCTTCACCTTCCGCCAGGTCCAGTGCCCGTCCGAGCTCGTCGCCCGCACCGGCTGCCGCCGCAACGACGACTCCAGCTTCCCCGTCTTCACCCCGGGCTCCTCCGGCTCGTCCTCGACCGCCAAGCCCGCTTCCTCTTCGACCCGGGCCACGTCCACCAAGACCTCCGCCCCTGCGACCCAGACGTCGTCGACTGGAGGCGGCTGCGTCGCGCAGAAGTGGGCGCAGTGTGGTGGTAGCGGATTTTCTGGCTGCACCACCTGCGCTGCCGGGTCGACGTGCACGAAGCAGAACGACTACTACTCGCAGTGCCTCTAAATGAGATGCGAGTACTCGTCTACCCCTTTTGGCGACCGGTTGGATCGGCGACTCTGAAGGCCCGACGAGTGTGGCCAGGGACCAGAAGGTGAAGTCGGCAACAGCCGACACTTTTCTCGCATGAGGCGGCGTTGAGCAACCGCTCATGTGATTCTTGTACATACCATTTTGGTACATATTTCGAGCACACACTTTGGCCTGTGGCCTCTTCAGTTCTGGTCTTCGACCCCTTTGTTACCATATTCGTGTTGTTTGTGTGCTTCTCTTCACAGTTCATTGGTTGCCCCTTCGCGGCTGACCTATTCATCTGCTATTGAGCTCCCAGAACGGAAGCCGTTTCCTCGAGTACAGCTTGGGGTACATCCTTCTGATACCCACTGTCGAGCCATTCGGTCAACGTCTCCTTTGTCTCTGCTTTCCTCGGTGATATTTGCTGCCCGCCAGAGGAGCCGCCCTTGCTGACGAGACTCTCGCCACACTGTTTGTCGGAGGGGCATGCCGAATGGAAGCTTGAATAAGCTGAATAAACATGCCGCCGAAAAAAGGTCGTTGCCGCCACGTGGAGACCACGCTGGGCTCAGCCTCGCCCCTTAGCGGATACCGACCTCCTGCTCCGGTCGTGCGACTCCAAGTCTCATCACCGAGTCAAAGACCACAGGATGTTTGTGCCGCTCCTGAGGCGTCGATCGCGACGGTGTTTGCCTTGTTAGGTGGGTATGAGGGCCTCCAGCTCGGTCCGAGGGTCTAGCCTCGTGGTTGCGCTTCCAGAAGTTCCAACTCGGATGAGGACGTCTGACCAACGCGATGTTGAATAAGACGGTGGTGGCTTTTTTGCGTTTGTTCTTGTACTTAACCTTCCTTGCTGTCTATGGAGTGATGCCCTCCTTCTTCAGCAGCAGCGTCATCAACCAGTTCAAATCTCCTGCTCAGCTGCCCGTCACAGCTCCTCAGCTTCAGAGCACGCTCTCAACTCGACGCTTGGACTCGAACCGACCCATCAAAATGGTCGCCCAACCTCTCCTCCTCCTGGCCGGCGCCGCCCTCGTCGCGGCCGCCCCCGCCCCGAGCGGAACCACCACCTCCCCGCGGCCAACCCACACCGTCGCCGTCGGCTGGCCGTACATGTTCCCCGCCAACACCATCGCCGAGGTGGGCTCCATCGTGGAATTCCACTTCGCCCAGACCTACCACGCCGTCGCCGAGGCCGCGTTCGACGCCCCCTGCGTGCCCAAGAACGCCACCTCCTTCTACTCGGGCACCTTCTGGGCGCCCAACTGGTTCAACTCTTGGTACCCCAACCAGGCCAACGACGTGTTCCAGATCGAGATCCGCGACACCAACCCCATCTGGTACTACTGCTCGCAGGACAACCATTGCCAGGAGGGCGAGGTTGGTGTGATCAACCAGCAGGCCGGCAGTGCGCAGACGTTGGATGCATTCAGGGCTGCTGCGGCCAAGGTGCCCGGTCCATCGAGGGGGCAGGCGCAGATTCAGGGCGGGCAGAGGATTCCGAACCCGAATCCGCACACGCCTCTGCAGTATTTCTAAGGTGGTGCGGCCAGGGGTGAGCTTCTTTGGAAAGTCATGACTGTGTTGACTCGGGTTTGAGTAGGGAGCGGGATGAGAGAAGATTACATAGGGGTTTCGACTGGGGATGCCGCGTTTGGTGTCGAGGGTTTGCATTCTTGGCTGTATTATTAGACGACTGGGTTCAGAATGTTTCGACTTTCAATACAGCATCATCGCGATACAGACTCCAGAGAACTGGCCGTGTTGCTACCTTGTACCTTGAAGGGATATCCTCATCACTTAGACAATGTAGACATGTTCAACCGGCCCATCCCCCACGCCGTCGGCAAGGAGCTTCTCTGTCCGACGACATGGTGGTATCTTTAGAACTGCCTCCTCTTCAGACAAGCTGCGTGACAGCAGCTGCTCCAAGGACTCCCCCATCCTACGAACAGCGGCCCGAGCCATCATGGCCAGGGGGCTGTCATGTAGCTTGACCAGTCTCGAGGAAACTTCCGAGCAGCTGACAATAACCCTGCCTGTCTGGGGTTGCCCAGTGGTGGGGTCTCGCGCCGGTCCCTCAAACTTCACCCACGAGTAGCCCCTACGCTCGTACTCCATGCGCAAGGTCTCGAAGGCAAAGTACGGAACCTTGAATATCCAGAGGTCCGGTCCCCATTCTGCACCGCATTCGTCCCTGATGTACCGCTCGTACTTGTCGAGAAACCCGCCGCAGTCCCCGTCAGGCGCCTGAAGGACCGCCAGGTAGACCGGCAGGATGTCTCTGCGTTTCAGGGCAAACTTGGGAGGAAAGAAAAGGTCCTCGTCTCCCCGGTGGAGTTTGGTGTTCAGCCATTGCTCCACAAGCTCAAGGACGTGGGACAAGGTCCAATAGAGGTCGCCCACCACGATGTTGCTGTGGCCGTCGAATACCCCTTTGTCTGGCCTGGAAGATGGCCGTTCAAGTATTAGCCGGGTCGAAGTCAACACGCCGTCCCATTCGTCGTTGTCGACTGATTCGTCGGAAGGTGGAAAGCAGAAGTAGACGTCCTCGCAGGTTGCCACCAGCCGCTTGGTGTTCCCCTCAGTGCTGTCGACCGTTCGGAGGATACAAAAGCCTGGCCTGCTGTTTTTTTTCCGGTGTCGGAAAAACATAGACTTGATTGCTTCCGGGCGCTACGAGCCTGTCCAACCCCTGCGCGGAGCAGAGATACACGGTGTGGTTCGCACACCGAGCCACGAAGAGTGTCGACACGTCGCGCTTCAGGCGGCCCACAATCTGAGGCACGGAGGTGAGGGCCAGCAGCCGGACCATCTTCGCTCCGAGTCCTCCGGTGGTTGAATGAACATGAAAGGCTGCCTCTTGCACATGCGCACGGCCTTCGATGTAATGATGCCGGGGAAGCATGAACGCGAAGTCGTGGGGGGGATGTCCGCAGTCTGCGCGAACCCAGAGGCCCATGTTTGGGAACACGTTCGGGGGCGCAACAGTAGAGTCAAAGACGGCGCGCCATTTGTCCCAGGATGTCAAACTCGGAACCCAGGACGGGACAGAGGACGGACCAGAAGCCCCTGAGCCCAACGTGAGCAGACGCTTGCTCATGCCTTTGACTATGATCAGGTAGGCAAACAGACCGATGAACACATCCCGGAGGGAAAGCGAGTAATCCGGCGGCAAGACCCAAGATTCATCCGAGAGGATGCCCATTATTCCAAAGAGCCGGTCCCGTGGGTCGGCGCAAGCGCTCGAGAAGGTGAGCCACATCACCTGCACCATATCCAGGTCTAGGGGGGCACCGTTGGACGTATGCTGGACCCAGGGAGCAAGGTGGCGTAGCTCATGCTTCCATAGATTGCCCATCGTCGTCCCGTCCGACAGGAAGTCGATATCCCCAATCCGGATCACCACGCGCGGCGAGAGGATCAGCTCCTGGATGACCCACAGCCGGCTGAAATAGCGTCTCTGCAGCAGCTCTTTGACAGCCCGGACGTTGCCGATATCTGGCACATCCTTAGACTCGAAATCTTGCAGCCTCGCCCGGCGCGGGTACCTCCCCTCTGGCAAGAGCGGCGCAACATCCGGACCGAGGTACACCACTACCTGTGTGCACATGGTGTAGATCCGGCCCATCTGGGCGACCTGCTCCGCTTTCTCTTCGTCACTGGTTAAACGACCATGTCAGTGCCTCTATTAATCCCATGAGAACAGAGAAACCCCGCTGCTGGTAACAAGCGCCAACATGATGAACCCAAACGAGCAATCGCTGAAAATATGAAAGAGAAAGCTCACCACTCCTGATCAATACAAACGGCATCAACCCAAACCAACCTCACCCCCCTCCCCGGCCTCACAAACCTCAGCAACCCCCAACAATTTTCCGTATGCAGCATCACGTCCCAGTACTCGCCGACATAGACTGGGTGTCGGCGCGTGCTATCCCCGTCTTCGCCCGCCCAGCAGTACGAGACTGTCTCGTAGGGTGGGCAGTTTGAGAGCGGGTATGTTTCGAGGGTGAGGTGGACTGGATAATCCGCTTTTGTTGTCTGCGGACTTGGAAGGGGTGCTGTCAGGCAGGCGAGGCGGAGTTCACCTTGCTTCAGCGGGGTTGGGTAGATGGGGGATGGCTGACGAGCTGGTTTTGGTGTTGGTGATTTCGGTGCGGGAATATTAGGATCAGGTTGGTCTGAGCCGGCGTCTGAGGCTGCAGAGGCCGGGGTGGCGAGGTAGGGAACCGAGGGCGGCCACCAGAGGTTCATTTTCCCCGGCGGCTGGTCGGGCGGCGGCGCAGGGAAGGGACTTTCGTGTGCGTGTAGGCGGATGAGCTCGTCGAGGTTGGGGGTGGTGCCGCAGGTGAGGCATGATGGTGTTTGGTTGATGGTGTCCACGACGATGTTGGGTGCTGAGCAGTCTGGTTTGTGCCAACGAGCCATTTCGGCGATGGGAACGTTGCCGGGGAGGAAGTGAGTGTCTTGGAGAGGGAAAGGGGCGAAGCTGCTTTTCTCCCCTGAGGGAAGCTGCCGTGCAGGAAGCCTAATGCAGCCTGATCCGCTGCAGAGCTGCAGATGAGATCTGAGATGGGCCGGGCTGTCTGCCAATCACACCCAGGCCTCCTCCATCGGTGGCACAAAGCTGCAGCGGGGAGCCTTGCCAAAAAGGAGTACTCCCTCATTCTTGTATCCCTATCCTATGACCTTGCAGTCAGTGTCTAACTCCTGAAAATCACCTTAAAATTACACCGGAAACCCCCAGCCTCAGTCAACCGAGCCTAGTTCGCCGGGGCCAGCATCACGACGAAGCCCTCCTTCAAAGCCTTGATGTGCTCCTCGGTGAGCGGATCCTTGTCGTCGAAGCTCTTTTCCTTGCGCTTCTCGCTGCTCCACGTCGTGAGGTCGAGACTGTCTCCACCGATGGGCGTGTAGCAGTGGCTGCTCAGGGCCATCCACGCCGAGAGTCCTCCCCGCTCCTCCTTGTACTTCTTCAGATTCCTGGCGAAGCCAAAGGGATCCGCCTTGGCGGTCTTGTTGGACTCGGACACAGGAAGATCCACGTTGCCGTTGGCCTTGGCGATGATCTCGCCGATCTTGTGCGGGCCGACCAGGTCAATGTCGTACTTGCGGGCGTAGGCAAGGATCTGGTTGTCGAACGTGTGTGGCGTCCACTTCTTCTTGTCCTTTGCGGGGCCGAGCGACTGCCGATTGCTGCGTTCCAGCATGCCGCATTGCCTGCATGTACGCGCAAAGTGCATGAACAGGGCCATGATAAGACCGAGGTTCACGATCTCGGAATCCTTCGACAGATGTCCTTCCCGCTCGAGAGTGGCGAGCATGGACATGAAGAGGCGGCCAATGATGACCATGGTGTCGTCGACAGTGCCATCGTTGCTGACTCTGTGCAGACACTCGGGGTTAGCGGGTTTCAGAGAAGCCGAACTTCATGTGTCATACCCCGTGACGCTCCAGGGGGCGTCGGTCGCGAGGAAAAAGGCCAGGGCCTCGCAGACGGCCCACTGCTCCTTGTAGTTGCCCGCAGCCTCCTCAAAGTCGAGGATCAGGTTCTGCAGCACCTCGAGCATGCCGTAGCACTCGTGCCGGTTGAAGGTGTACATGTCGAAGTAGTCTGGACAGCGCAGCTGACAGTGGATGTTCTGTGCGAAGAACTTGCGTTTGCCGGCGTACGACAGCTTCCAGATGTGATCCGGGTGCTCGGAGGCGGGCTTCTCGCAGAGGCACGTGTCGCCGCCGTCGCACTTTGGGCGCTTGCCAGGTTTGGTAGGCTTCTTGGAGCGCTCGCCTTCGGCGCTGTTTTCCTTGTTGTCGTCTTCTGCCTCGTCTGAATCGCTCGCATACTTGTCGCCATTGCGGAACGGGGGCTGGCACATGCACACAAAGCGGTAAGCCGTCACTGGGTTTTGGGTGTCGAGCTTGTACTCCATGTCGACGTTGGCCGAACCAGAGATGTCTGGGTTCCAGCGCTTGCCCCGGGGAATCGGTGGGGTTGCGGCAGCGCTTCCGTCGCCGTCGGCATCAGTGGATGGTCGCGATTTCTTCGCGCGGCTGGAGCCGGCTGCAGCGCGTTTCGGGGGCATTGTTGCGATCGGGGATGATAGAGCGGAAATCGTTGAGGTCTGGTTTCTCTGGAGCGGTTTAAATGTCCAGGGTATTGGGAGGGAAAAGAACCGTGCCCAGCGTTGACCTCACTTTGTTGACAGTGGAAAGCCCCTGCGGCAACGCTCAAGCAACGGCGCGTCGTGGGAGACGCGTCGCAATGATGCAGCTTAGTCTTGCAGTAACTTGTTTGGGGAAAATGAATTACTTCTTTGGGTTAGCGTTGATTGGAGTGGATCCTGTCTTGCCTGGTTGGAATTTGGATCGGACCGCCTGTGCCAAGTGCCAAGTGCCAAGTGCCAACCTTACAGCCTCTGTTGATGGACTGCAATCAGCCCAGGACGGCAGAGTGTCTGCAGGCTCGAAGTCGACCACACAGCATGTACCAGGCTCCTACTTGCACTTATTGTGCTTTGGTATACTTTCGCCCTTCAGCCCTCTTCATTCCCAACGCCTTATTGGGACACGCCCAGGATCATTACGAAAAGTGCCAAACGTGCCACTGCCTGCCAGCTTTTGGTGGAAGTCGAGTTCGTCTTCCGGCGCAACAGCAACTGGCGCCAACGATCGTGGGCCCGCCGTGTCCGTTCAATATTTGCAACGCGCCATCTGAAAACCTACCTGGCAGTGAGCTGCGGAATGGATTTGTCGGATTGTCTGACCGCCAGGAGCGGCCAACTCAACTCCGCACAGACTGCCGTTCAGTCTGTCGACTTCACCATCAAGATCAGCCACCAGGCGTTACTGCACGCCGGACCTCGGGCTGGCCATTGGCCGCGGGAGTGACTGACGCCGGCACGAGAGAAGCTTTCCGACTCCGAGAACGACGCTGGTGGTAACTATCTGTGCCGTAACGTCATCGACTCATCCTCCGGCCTGACCGCCGCAAGCCACACGCGAGATCAGCAACCTGGTACGGATACACGTGGAACGCCCGTGTCGTCTTTCTGGACAAGCAGCCAAACTGAGATAAGACCTAGACTCTCGTTGGTCCCGACACGGAATAGCAGAGGCAGGTGTGACTGTTTTGGATTGGCCAGCTCGAAAATCCTCACTCGAACGAAGTTGAGCTCAAAGTCTGGCCCCGACCCACCTGGCACTCAGCTTGGAAATCTGGTTGATCAACTCCGCAAAGGGAAGAACAAGCAACAATAGTGCTGTCGATCGACAACATGGACAACCGAGCGATTCCAAGGAAGCTGCATCGTGAAGTCCTCTGCTGATGGCATTTATCATGACGTCGCTCTCTCGCCGTTCGTTTTCTGGCTTGCTTGGAGGCCAACACTCGCTCTTCTCTCTTTGCAAGCAAATAGCCTAATCATTTACGAGTAGAACCATGCGACCAGGCCCTCTTGTCGTCGCCCTGGCCACGGGGCTGCTGCCCGTCGGGGTGCTGGGGGCTGCCATTGAGCTTGATATCGACATCTGGTCCGTCGAGTCGGCGCTCGAGTTCCTCACCTGCCTCAAGCCTGTTCCACAGGTCTGCTTCGAGGACCTCCTCGAGCAGGCGACGTCTTGGTGCGGCCACTACCTCTCCAAGGAACCTGTCACCGTGTACCGCACCACCACCGCCTCCGCGACGACCGAGACGGTGACCGAGACGGCTACCGCGACCTCGACGTCGCTTGAGGTTGAGTCAGTTTTTCCCCCTTTCCAGAGGGTGGCGGCAGCCAACAGCTGACGCTCCCAAACAGCATCACAACGGTCGAGGTGACCCAGACAACCACCGTGACCGACGTGGCCGAGGCCACCGTGACCGAGACGGTGACGGTCGGCGGGCAGCCCGTCGTCACCATCAAGCGACGGACGGTGAGCCCAACGGCCACTACCTCCGCCACCACCACCAGAGCCCCAAGCTGCATCGACCTGAACCCCAAGGACCTCCTCCGGCACCCGGCCTCGCGCCTCTCCAAAGCCTGCAGCTGCCTGAACCCGCAGCCGTCGACCGTGACGCTCGACATCACTGCCGCCGCGCCGACCTCGACCGTCACCGCAACCAGCACCGTCACCGTCGTCGTGCCCGAGACAACCGTCTCGACCGAGCTGGCCACGACGGTGGCTACGCAGGATGTCACCGTCACAGAGGTATAAGCATTCCGCCGGTTCCTGCTACATCCCGGCTTCCGCATCGCCAGCTACTAACCAAAGCCTTTTCCTCAACAGACCACAACAGCAACAGCCACCGTCTCCGCATCGCCCGCGGCTCCCGACCCCTGCGCCCAGCGGTACACCACCTCGGTCAACTTGTCGCAGCTGGGGGGCATGCTCCAAAACAGGGACGGCGTGGCCACCTCATACGAGTGCTGCCAGCTGTGCTATCGCACCGAGAGCTGCGCCGGCGCCGTCTCGCCGGCCGACGGCCAGTGCGGATTGCTCATAATGCCCGCGTATGAGTTGGACTTTCCGGACGAGTCGCAGTGTCGCTATGGCGAGATGAGGCTGAATGACGTGTCTGCGGCTGAGGGGGGGTTCTTGTTCAAAGGGCCGTGCTGGTATTATTAGGTAATACTGTTGTAGATTGAGGGAGATGGTATCATCCTGGACCAAAAGGCTAGGTAGTTCTTTGTTCTTTGAGAACTGGAGAAGTCCCAGCTTCTATTATTTAGGTCTCGATCTTGGGATTTTCCAAGATATTATGCTCAACTGTCATCAGCCTGTCTTTGGAAAATGTTTATTTGGCCGACCCTATGGCTGTTACGGACGCGCAAATTCCGGTATCGAGCAAGAAGTGAGGTAGAAAGGTTCGTCGGCATGTCCTGTCGCATTTGAGAAATCTTCACGCTCGCAAGTGAAAAGTCGTGGTTCCAACCGCGATTGCCCCACACCCAAACAGAAGCGCAGCCCAAAAAAAATCTCCAAAAGGGGCAGTGACGGCTGTGGGGCGTTTACCCCTGAATTGGCAGGCTGCCGGATCCCTGTCCCTTGGCACTTTTCGCGACAACCTCCCGGCTTCATTCTCATCCCGTTTCACCATCGCGAGCCGGCCTTTACGTCGCAGGATGAAGCCGCGCGTCAAAGACTAGACCTTTCTGGACTCGACACGCGCAGTTCCATCGAATCCCCCACCAACTCCGGCACCGAGACGCTGGCGGCTGAGCTTCGAAGAACATGTGACGGCGACCCTCACTCAAGATCCGAATCCACAATGTCAGCCCCCAAGACTCGCTCGAGCACCGACCACAACCGCGCAGGCGCCGGCGAATGGCTCGAGCTCAACGATGTCGAAGCCCTCAGCAAACCAAGCGGCCCTCAACCGCGCCCGCGCGTGCCCCGCCTACTGTCGCTCACAACCTCCCTAATCCTCCGCTTCATCAGCTACCCGGCCCCCAACTCCCTCCGGCTGCGCCGCACCTCCTGGCTCGACGGCGTCCGCGGCGTCGCCGCCACGGCCGTCTTCCTCTTCCACGCCATGGGCTGCTGGGCGCCCATCGTGCCCGCCTGGCACGCCGACAAGGACCAGACCAGCTTGCTGCAGCTGCCCCTCATCCGGACCGTCTTCGTCGCCGGCGGCGGGGCAGTATCCGTCTTTTTTGTGCTGTCGGGCTACGTCCTAACGCATCGGAGCTTGCGCCTGATACGTGCCGGGTCGGCAGGCGAGGTCTATCCGGTTGTTGCGTCGTCGACGTTTCGAAGGGGGTTTCGGTTGTACTTACCGCCGATTGGGCTCACTTTCTGTGAGATGCTGGCGACAAGGCTTGGATACGCGCCGCCGCTTAACTTTGAGTTCCGGCCGGAGCCGACGTTTTGGGGGCAGTTCTGCGACTGGCTGGTGGAGACGAACCGGCTTGTCAACCCGCTGCACAATTTCAGTGGCGCCATCAGGGGTGTCGTGCAGCACCCCAAGTACGACGCCGTCATCTGGACGATTCCGGTCGAGTTTTACGGGTCGATGGTCTGCTACGGCTTGCTGTTTGCCCTGGCGAGGGTAAGAAGTACGACACCGCGCATGGCCACCGTCGCAGTCCTTTGCGTGGTTAGCATGGCCCTGGGGAGCTGGAACATCTCCTGCTTCACGGCAGGCATGCTCCTGGCGGATTTCACCCTCGGCCAAGACGACGACAGCACCACACCTATACCGACTACCACCCACACAACCACCTCGACCCAAACCTCCAGCAAACACCCCCTCCTCTGGACTTTCACATTCACAACAGCATTCTACATCCTAGGCTTCCCAACACTCGTCTTCCCCCCCGCCCTTACAAACCGCATGCCAGGCTTCGAAACCCTCCGCTCTCTCATCCCGGCATCAATCGCCGCTCGCATGGAAGACCCCGCCCGCTTCTGGTGGTCCATCGCCGGCGTTTCTTGTCTTCTATCCATCTCCCAGCTGCCGAGGCTGAGGGGGGTGTTTGAAAGTTATCTGTGCCAGTACCTGGCCAAGATCTCGTTCTCGTTGTATCTGGTGCATGAGTTTTGTATTGTGTTGTTTGGGTTGCGGTTGCAGGGGTTGTTGATGGGCGTTGCTGGGTTGGATGCGGTGCAAGGAGAAAAGGGGGTGGGGTATTGGGTGGTGTGTGTGGTGTGGTTCGTGGTGTTTACCGTGCCCGTGTTTGCGCTGGCGGCGCAGGTGGAGAGGTGGGTGGATGTGCCGAGTGTGAGGTTTGCGAAGTGGTTGGAGGAGAGGTGTTTGAAGGCTTGGAAGAGGTTGGGTTGATGTCAGGGGATGTATTTGTACGGTTGGATCTTGGATGGAGATATTTTGTAATAGACTCGGAATGGTTGCTTTGAAAGATGATGAATATGATCATGCCCGTGATAACCTGAATCTGGTGGGGGGAGGATGCAAGATAGTATGAACACATGCATATCGTGACGAATCCCATGAGCATGGGCGGTTCTGAGTTTGATGGTTTCTACATGATACTATTTGTTCTGGCCCTGATTACCGGGCAATCACTCTGTTCACCAGAACTCGAAGCCTACAGCTTGACATCCCTTCCCGTATCTCCTCGCCTAAACCAGCACAGCTGAATTCGAGGCGTTGCCGCTTCCTCCGGGACTCGGAGAGAGCCATGGCTCACAAGCTTAATTAGTCTGGTTATTGCCTTGGAAGCCCAGTTCCCGGCGAACCGCGTCCTCATACGCGGCGCGGCATGACTGCCATGCTCTTGCCTCCCCAAGATACAGCACGTTGTAGACATACCTCATGTATCCAATGGATCTAACATCTGCATCGCGCTTGACGTTAGTACCTAACTACATGCAGTGCGCAAACGACCACAAGCTCTTGACATGTCAAAGGGGAGGTCAGTGTTATGAAATATAGTCGCTTACCCTGAATAGGAAAGACGGAACCCGATTCGAGAACCTCAATCTCCTCGTCGTTCTTGAGCCGCTTGAAGAAAAGCCATCCGTCGTTGCTGGTGTTCTCACCGCCATCGTTGTCGTCATTCTGGGTGGTGTTGCGAGCGTTGGTGAAGTAGTCAGCGGCGTTCGCATCGTAAACCCGAAAGAACAACCTGTACTCGCCAACATGCTCAAACGCGAGCTCGTCGACCAGGAAGCTCACTCTGTTTATGCCGGGTTCAACGAAGTTGAGATAGCACTGAGCGACGACTTCCCGAAAGTCGGGGGTTGTGTACGCAACCACGCAGAGGACGTATTGCCTGTTCGGATCCGCCAACTCGGGACGCAGTTGGACAACAAAGGCCCAGGATGTCTGGCCGACATTCAGCTGCGGAGGCATCGGGAACACCCTTCTTACGCCACGTGCTGCGTTCGGCGGGGGTAGCATGCTTCCCCAGCGGGCAATGTCCCTCGTGCAGCTGAAGCTGGTCCGGCAAGGGGACATCTAGTTTGGGCATCGTAAGTGCGGCGGCGCTCTTCCGTGGATTCTAGCTTGATTAGACGGGTGGAGGGCGGGGGAGCAGCTTGGTCTGGTGTCTCGAAAAGGGCTGAGGGTTCAGAGTGGAACCGTGATATTGTGGTACCTTAGGGAGGAGTCCGTGGGAAAGAGAAAAGGTGATGGGCTTTTAGTGTTCTTATAGTTCGGCCTGGACCATGTTCGGCGCTGGTCTACGGATGGCCTATAGCGTTCCGGTCTGGTGATCCATTTTGATGCACGTGTATGGTGCTTGCACGGGCATCATGCTGCGGCCACTAGATCCCCCTATCAGATCATGCTGAGCAGTTGAGTGACTTGAGTCAAGCAAGCGGCATTCATGTTATTAGTGCCTTTGTGGGCTTTGAGATTTGGGCGTGAGCAAATGGTGTTGGATGCCCGGTGTGTGTAGTTGGTTTCAAGCTTGGAAACGGGGAAGACACACGTTGCCAACAGTACATATCCACTGAGAGGTAACGGGGCGAGGGCGACTTTGTGTCCTGCCATGCTGAGAGCCTTGTACAAAGCCCGATGTTGCAACTGATTATCGTCAACAAGCCCAGACAAGGCTCACATGCCGAGCCGGGAGATGTACAGCTGCGAAAATAACGACGGTGTGACGTAACTCACATGCTATTACAGTCGCTTTTATGTTCCGCGACGACAACTGCTACGCCAACTGCCAATGGTCCGAGTTGGTGGCGGGTGTTGCGCGCGGTCAAGCTGTAACGGCGCCGGCGTGACATCCTCAGCACATGCAACAGAAGCGGCTAGATCGAGGGCATGAAGAGGGACGTGCGAGATCGGCGGCATCAAGCGGACGTTGAGCCAGTTCGACTAAGCGTCGCGTAAAACTACATATATCATGGAAACTTGAAGCCAACGACGGCATCTTGGGGAAGACAGCGGCCTCCATGTCGGCGTTGCATGTCTTTCTCAACCTCATCCCTATTCATTGAGTAGCCACGCAAGCTAGCTGCAACATCATGATAATATAGCACGGCCAATACCCCCTCATCGCCCTCTTGTGTGATCCCACAATTACACCAAATACCTGAACCCCTTCCCACCACTCTCCACCCCTCTCTCCCTCGCAGCAGCAGCCTCCTCCCCAGCGGTCCTCCTCTCCTCCTCCTCCAGCTTCCTATTCTCCCTCACAAGCACCCACCTAAACACGGCACACCCCACAATCGTAACCCCAAACATGGCCGTGACAATGCCATAGCTCTTGCGGAACCCATTCTCCGACAGGTTCCACACATACGACCCGGCCACGTTGCCCAGCTGGCTGAACGCGTTGATCATGGCGATGGCGACGGCACGTTTGGCCGGCGGCCGGGGGAAGGACGACGAGATCCACGAGTAGAAGACGATAAAGCCCGCGTAGCTGCCTGCTTGGAGGAAGAGGGCGAGGTAGCGCGCCGCGGTGTTGAGGGTTGACATGGAGATTATGAAGCCGACTAGGCCGAGGAGGATGGGAAGGGTTATGTGCCAGAACTGTGTTTTTGAACATGTGTTAGTAGGATGGAAAAGGGGAAGGGGGAAGGGGGAATATGGGAGAGGGACGTAATTACCTTGTCCTGGGTGCGGTCAGAATGCCAGGCATTGACGAGCGAGACGAGACAGGCAAAGACCCAGGGGGGCGCGCTCATCAGGAGGGTCGGGACGTAGCTGAAGCCGAGGGTGCCGGTGAGGGTGGGCTGTGATCATCGGTCAGTCTTTGGACGCGATAACTGGAGAATAGGGGTAAACGTGCGAAGAAGGCGTTGAACGACAGCCCGACAACGTACGCGGTCAGCGTAAACATCATCAGGTAGACCTTGGCGTCCTTGAGGGCCATGATCAAACCCGTAAAGATGGTCTGGCCCTCGTCGCTGTCGGCCACGCCAACGTCCTCGGTCATGCGCAGCTGGGCGACGTAGAGCTCCTCCTCGGTGAAGCCGCGCGAGTTGTGCGGCAGGTCGGGCAGGATGAAGACGGCGAGGATCGCGATGAACATGGTGGCGGCGCCCTCAACTGAGAAGTGTCAGACAAAACGTCAAAAGAACGGGTGTAAATAGGGGGCCGAATACGTACTGAAGAACAGCCACCGCCACGCCGCGTGCCCAAGCACGCCCTGCATGTTGGACAAGACACCCGCTCCAACCAGCGCCGAGAACGCATTGGAGATCAGGTTACCGCAAAACAGCAGGGCATTCCTCGTCGTCAACTCCCGCCGCGTATACCACTTGGACAGGATCAACAGCGCGCCCGGCAGAAACGCCGCCTCAACAAACCCCAAAAAGAACCGAATCACCACCATCCCCGCAAACCCGGTCACAACCCCCGACAGGGTCGACACCAGCCCCCACAGCAGCATGGAGCAGCCGATGTACAGCGACGGCCTCGAAACAAGGTTGATGGCCATGTTGGAGGGCACCTGCATGAGGATGTAGCCGACGTAGAGGATGCTGAGGCAGGTGGCGTATTCGTTGTAGGACAGACCCAAATCCGCCTGCAGGCCCTTGAGCCGCGCCGCCGCGATGTTGTTGCGGTCCAGGTAGTTCATGATGTACAGCAGGATGAAGAGCGAGCACCGCGCGTCGAGCTTGCGCTTCAGGCTCTTTTCGACCTCGATCCGTCGTTGCGGGTCCATGCCAGTGGTGTAGGTGGTGCCTGGCGCGGGCCCCGTCAGCTCGTGCTGCTGGGTTTCCGTCTTTTCCGGGTCCATGGCGGTGGTGCGTTGGAGGGAGGAGGTGTCGGAAGGAGGTGTAACATTCCAGGAGGGAGCGGGAGGGCGGCCCCCTATATGGGTTGGGGGATAAACAAAACCCCGTGGGGTTGTGTTGCACCTTGGAAAAGTCCGGGGATACCCGGAGGATGACGCTGACTCGCGTCCCCGGGGAGCCTCCGCGGTGATGGGCCCATCGTCGGTACAAAGTTGGTCAAGATCATCAAGCTTTGCTGGGCGGCCAGAATGCCGAAGCTAAAAGGACCGATGCAGGGGACGGCACGGGGCCAGTCAAAGCCTGCTGTCTGCGGGGTCGGCCTCGGTCGAACGCCTGGAGAAGTCGGGGATTGTGGAGTCGTCCGGGCACAGAACGGTGGAACGGATCGGGGGCTGCCCCTGAGTCCGGATCACTCATCATTCAGAAACAGATCTAGGGGACCTTTTTAGGTTTGTTAGACGAAGTTGTTTCTGTACCAACACTGCGTTCTTTTCCGTTTCCTCAGTCTCCGACGGCACAGCGGCAGGTCTACGGCAGCGGTGTGTGCTTCTAGGCCCAGCCCGTGGGGTTCATGGGATGCTGCGGAGTTCTCTCCACAATCCCACAAGTCTAGCGTTACATTGCCGCCCTCATCGGCCCTTTCCTTAAGGTTGCATCCTAGCACCAATACGGCATGGAGCATGACGTCTGGTCTGGAAGCTCACGCGTCGGTTTGACTTTTCAAGACTGCAAGAGTTCAGATTTTGAAGATGTTGAGGAGATGAAAGAGACCAGACAACGCAATTCCAGCTGAGCTGCACATTACCAAAGGTAATACAGGCAAGTGAGGAATCTGGGTACAGCGACAGAGTACATATAGTATACAGTGCAAATTGCTCACCCCCATCAATGCCGGGTTCCGTGCTGACTCGGGAGTTGATTTAATGAATTGCATGCTTGAAGTTTAAGGTACTTGTAATTAATACCAAGGTAAATCTGAGACCTTTCATCAGCTCAGGTTCCCCTAGGTTGTACAAACTCAGATCCTGTCATCATCCACATTTGAGCGATGAACACTTCATTTTAGTACCTACCTTACCTACCTAAGTCAATCTGAAGTCCAACTTGAATCTAATTACTGAATGACCTAGGATGTTCCGCCAATACATAGTACTAGGCAATAAACCCCGTTTGTGAACCGCCGTGGTTATTGTGAGAAAGGTTGACAGCATGAACGAGTGTCGAGTGGCAACGAGGGACGCTTGTGATGGAGATCATGAGACTGGGATGACTGCATGCTGAGTGTTGTCCAAGCAGAGGCTGATAGGCGGCCAACAGTTAGTCTCACATCGTCCGCCTCATGAACTTGTTTGCTTTTGATATTACTGAGAACGATGGGATCTGAGTGCATGAACCACGAGTCGTATATCACCTGCCACACAGTTCCCGGGTCTGTGAGACACGATACTCGGACTTGCGCTCAGCACTGTTCTCCGGTAGACAACGGCATATGTTGGGAAAAGACTAGCAGCCTCTATTCGAACAAACATACTTTCTGACGAGCCACAAAGTACTATATAAACCGTTGCCTCTCCCCTGAACTGAAGCTTGAAAGATCACCGGCAATCCAGATTATTCACACATCTCAACCATCAACCAGCTCCAATTGAACCACCCTAGCCCAGCAAACAACAGCACCACCACCAACCAAAATGTTCACCAAGCCTCTCATCCTCACCACCTCCCTCCTCGCCGCCCTCGCCCACGGCGCCGCCATGCCATCCTCCAACACCAACGCGGGCGCCCCCATCGTCCTGGAGGCCTTCCCAGACGACCCCTCGGCCACGGCCCACAACATCACGGCGCGCTCCGTCGACCCGGCCGTGCGCTTCACCGAGTACGAGGGCCGCCTGTGCGACGGCTGGCAGGCGTACTACAAGACCTCGGACGAGGGGTGCTTCTTGCTGCCGACGGGGGATGGGCTGAGGATTCGGGAGATTGCTGATACTTGCCGAGGTCTGTTCTTACCCTTCCCCCTGTTGTCTTTCTTTCGCACCGGAACTCAAGTGATTGGGCTGTAGAGACAGCTTGGTTTTGCCCGTGCGTGCTAGGTTCTTTGCTGACTGGTGCTCTTCAAAGTGTTTGTGTACTCGTCCAAGAACTGCGACGGCGCCGAGTTCCAGGCTTATCCCGGCAATTGCTACGACGTTCATGCTTTCTACAGCATCAAGACCTTCTGCCATTAGGCCTGTTGCAGCAGGTCAAGTCTTGCGGGGATGTGGTGGGATCCATTGAGAACTGGTTATCAGGGGTACCCTGAGGGGTCGCCAGGAAGGGTACATTTTGTTGAGGCGGAAGATGTTTGAAGTTTCACAGTCGTTACCTCACCTTCTCTTCAGTTAAGCCTGGAATTGAACTCTCTTTTCTCTAGATGATGCGTTTCTAGACATGATGACTGAATCCTCTGGGAGGAGTCCAGTCGCAATACTTCAACTTTCCCTGATGAACAAGAGCCAAACTTCGGAGTAGAAGAGAAGAAGCCCGAAGTTCAAGGTTGGGGTGGACCGTGGTTGGCTCCATCATCCACGCATGTGAGTGAGGGAATCTGAGGGCACGCTTAAGCCGTGCCGTCAAGAAGCGGCTTCGTGACAGGGCCTGATATTCGATGCACCCCGGCACCCGTGCTCTGCCTGGTGGGTGGTCTCTGGCAGGAGGAAACACAAAGGGATGCCGTTTGAAGCCATGGCTCGGAAGTGGACGAGGGCGGCTGCAGGTGCCAGGTACCTGGTACCAGTCATAACTTTATTCCGGCAGCCACGCCCCAGAATATTCCGTGTGTGCCTTGACATGTCGTGGCTGTGCGAAAGCACAGCAGGTTGGGGGTGAGGGTCAACCGAGTCCCAAGTCCTTCGAACATGTTTCGTTCGATCCGGGACCCCGGGCCACAGTCGGCAGAACCAAGCAAGCAAAACACCAGCTCACTACCTACCTCTAGACGAGAAGCATACTCGACCCGCCCCCCCTCCCAACCATAACCGCCTTACCCGCATCAAACCCCTCCCCAACTTCATGTTGAACAGGCGCCATGGCAAAATAATAGCCCCTCTGGTTAGCAACAACCCTCTTCCCCAACCCATCCACAAAGTCACAGCTAAAATGTGTGTGCCCAAACGCCCACAGCACAACAGCCGGATTAGCCCAGCACTCCCCCCCCCTGGCGCGCCTCAACAGCGCGATCGTCCAGGGTCGGGCTGTGGTGCGTGAATATGACAATCTGCCGGTGGAGTTCAGCCTTGTCGGTCTGGGCGACCTGCTCAATCAGCCACTTTAGGTCTGACACATGGGCGTTGACGTGGTCTGCGACGGTCCAATCCCTGATCTGGGAGAAATCAATCAACCGGCTTTCCACAGCCGCAGCCTGGTCTTGTGTTATGTTTGAAAAGAGGGTACACCCAAGCACGGTGAGGTCCTCACTGACGTCGTGGCGGGTTTGGTCGAGGAAGACGCACTTGAGCGGCCGAGCGTGGACTGGGCGCGCAGGCGGGCCATCCTGGCGGCGGACCAGCTGCCGTGCACGGCCTCGTGGTTGCCGAGGAGGAAGAAGACGGTCCAGTACCGGCGGAGCTGGGTCTCGAGGCAGGCGAAGGGGGCGTCGGAGGCGACGTGGCCGATGGCGCCGAGCAGGGCGAGGTGGGGGGCGGTTTGCGGGAAGTGGTAGGCGTATTATCCGTAGGTGGGATGGGTTTCGAGGTGCAGGTCGGAGAGGATTTGGAATGCTGTTGGGGACATGGTGGGTGGGAGGCAGATCACTTCAACTCAAAGCTCAGGTCGAAACAGCAGTTGACAGGACTTGTGAAGTTTTGAGCCGTGACTTGATCTGCAGATGTGCCTCGCTTCGGCTTCACCTTGTCGCGCGCCAATCACACCTCTCGGGCCGCGTATCAGAGGCATCCGCCCCGAACCGGCAGTGGAAGCGGCAGGACGCGCAGAGGCGAGATGTGCTGTTTGATGAACCTCCCTCGACAAATCCCGTCACCCTGGGCTGTCTGGTTCTTGTGCGGATCAGCCGCGGACAGGGGCCGGGACACTCGGGGACGGTCGCATTCTCACGGTCTCGGTGAGAGTGCTTCATCAGGGGAGTTGCGCTTGGACCGTATCGCGCCGATGTCTGGTCGTGTGCCTGCGCGTTCCGAGTTCTCACCTCGGTGACACAGGTGCATGCCGGCGGTCATGAGGGGCAGCTGGGAGAATCCCGAGGGGAAATACGCGGTACTCCGTAGAGCGCCGTCAATTGCTTCGTTGCCGACGCGACTGCCGGCGATGCCATCGTGAAACGCATGTGCACCTGTGACCCTCAACCGTGGCACCGGTGAATGAACAAGTGAAGATGCGACTGGCCGACGACTGACACACCAAGCATACCTACCTACTGGCTAGACGTGGTCAGACTCACAACCCCTTGGCAAGCGGCGGACAACCTGCCTGTTCAGCTGATGGATCCTTCGGCCCGAGCGACACCGTGCCGGACGCCGACAAAAAGGAACGATGCCACGTCGAGGTTGTTGATGCAAAGCGAGAGCGAGCGTGAACGGAGGTGATTATGGAACAAAAATTCCTCGTCCGGTGACATGGCGTCCGTCTTCACATGAAGAGATTCCGGTGATGGACGCCAGAGTGATGGCTGGCGGCATGTTGCGGTGTGGCGGCCGCCGAATTTACCCAGCATGTGGGATGACGTCGCGGGCTGAGGGCTTGCCCTTGCTTGGTGCGAGTTGGGGAGAGGCCCGAGCGCACTAGCGGATTGTGAGCCAATGGAGGGAAAGACTGCCTGGCTCGCTTGCTAGCGTCTGGTTAAAGTCTGAAGTGACCGGGGTTCGTCCCGAGTTTCCAATTCTGCAACTGCAACACGGCAATCGGCCGGTTCCAGCTCCGTGTCCAACTGGTTTTTGGGTGGTCAGATCCAAGGTTACGTTGGGAATTGACTGACATCTCAATCCGGTACCAGAGACGAATCCCACGAAGAAGGAAGAAGAAGTGTTCAAGGCATGTCGAGTGTCGACCGTCAACCTGAAAGACTCGGTCACGCGGGCATTTTGTCGCGTTTCATAGAATCCAGGGACCCGTGTCTTGTCATCTCACCGACACGAGAGCTGACGACTCGGAATGTGGGGTGGAAGCCGGGAGTCAGGGGAAGAATTTGGGGTTTCGCAATGACCGCCGCACACAAGGGGGCTGGAGTCACTGGACGAAGAAGGGATTTTGGCAGCGTTTCCAGACTCGAACTTTGATCCTGCACACCACCCTCCCGCATCCTCATCACCTGCAGCTCGACACGCGATGTCGCTCACCGGTGTTCAGGCTGGAAATTGGCTGTGGGTCGTCGCAAGAAATCCCAACTCGGGGTCTTGAGTCTCGAACGGTCGAGCTCCTTTTGGACTCGCGCGAGGCCAGAACCCCAACCGAAGCCGCTGGCCGTTGTCTCGCTTTCGCACCCGGAACAAGAGTTGGGCTGATGAGTTGCGCTGGTCGCGCTCCACAATCATCAGCAGCCTCCCGCCCGCTTCCAAACCGCCGTCGTCCGTGGATACGGCACTTGTCAGGGGCCGACTCAGGGCACAGACCTGTGTGCAGGTGGATCGGCATGGCCTCGAGTTTGATGAGCAGTGTGGGGAAGCAGCACGCCCTGGCCGTTTGGACATGTCCGGAACCTGGCGATGCCATTTCCTCTCTGGGCAACACACCCGGGGTCCTGCAACCGCCAGCGCCCGCGTCGTGCGCGCCGGACCTGGCCCCGAGGACTTGCAGAGACCGCTGCACCCCACCACACCAGCGCCTTTTGGGTCGTCTGAAGGGCTCGGTTAGGCGGTTTCGCTCAGGCCTTCCCCTCGCCGCGCTGCACCTCGATCGCATCCCAGGTGGTCCCCCGCTCGTGGGCTGACTTCCCCGGATTCCCGCCCGTCTTAAAACTCTGCACAACCCGGCTCGCCATGTGGTCGCATCCGCCCGCGCTCCATTCCTCGTTATTAATTGCCTCGCCGCCCGCTGCCACGGTGCCGATCTGAGTCCCTGCTGCTTCCCCAGACGTATCCCTCTCGTCGGGACCCTCGGCCACGCAGCAGGGCACCCCCTCACCATGACCCGCCGCCAACCATGATCATCCACAAGGCCGGAGTCGTGCGAGAAGCGCCGAGCGACGACGGCGACGCCTCCATCTTCGCCCAGAGCAATGTCGCCGTCTGGGTCCTGACCGGCGCCGCCGGCGTCTTCCTCGCCGTCCGCCTCTACTGCCGCCATCTCTTCTCCAAGCTGTGGTGGGACGATGCCATGCTCGCCTTCTCATGGGTGCGTCTGCTTAAACCCCCTCGAACGCAATATACCAGGGGCTAACACCACGTCAGCTCCTGCTGCTCGTCTCGGCCGCGCTGCTCAGCTCCACCATCGCCGCCGGCTACGCCACCGACGACGCCAAGCGCACCTTCTACCTCTACCAGAACACGTACACGGCCCTGACGACGGTCGCCACCGCCTGGTCCAAGGTCGCCTTCGCCGTCACCCTCGCCCGCATCGTGCGCAACCAGTACCTGCGCTACTTCCTCTTCTTCGTCATCGTCTCGGCCAACCTGATCCTCGTGCCCGGCATGCTGTCCATCTGGATCCCCGCCTGCACCGACCCCCGGAAGGTGTTCCGCCCCGAGCACACCATGTGTCTTGATTTGGATACGCTGCAGTATCTTGGTGGTGCTACTATCGGTACGATTTCTTCGGGTTGGGTCTGTGTCTGGGAGGAAACGACTTGCTGACTCACGCAGTCTACGGCGGCGTCATCGACGTCCTGCTGGCCCTGTTCCCCTGGTTCATCATCCGCAAGCTGCTGCTCGAAACACGCGAGAAGCTCGGCCTCACCCTCGCCATGAGCCTCGGCGCCATCACCGGCACCATCGTCATCTTCCGCGCCTTTTTCCAGCTGAGGAGGATCGACAACAACTATCGTGCGTTGCCTTCACCACACCCCTTACCAAACACAAATCTTTGAGCTAACCACCATGAACAGACTACATGGTCTTCATGTCCATCTTCAACTTCCTCGAGCCCTGCGTCGCCATCATCGCCCAGGCCATCCCCATGTTCCGCGTGCTCGTCGTCAACGTGAAGAAGAACTCCAACGCCGTCCGCATCAGCTCGCCCTCGGCCGCCCACATTTCGCGCTCAGCAGCAGCGACTCATAACCGCACATGGAACAGCAAGGCCGCGGCGCGGAGCCAGCACCTCGACCCGGACGACGTGGATGAGGAGCTGCAGCTGCATGTGAGGGTCGGGTCCATGTCGGGGGGGAGACATATCGTCCGGGTGACGGCTGGTCCTAACCGGGATGATGACTCGGGGTCAGGGAGTGAGGGGAATTTTCGGTTCGGGTTTGATGATCGGAAGTGATAAAAAAGGAAATATAAAATTCCACTTTCGTTGTTCCATCACTCACTCCTTCATCGTGCCCCACGTGCAAGCTGAGGCCAAAACTCGTCCCAGGGTGGTTTGTAAGACGGCCGAATGTGACTCCGTCTCGGCGACTGATCCCTTTCCCCACTGGCACATGCTACTTTGCAGTTCAACCCAAGTCATGGTCGTCAACTCTCACAGCTCGCTCGCTTTCATCATGGGAAGACAGGACAGACAAGTATCCTGGATGCTCCCTTGATAAGGTGTGTTGCTGCATCTAATATGTAAGGTGCCTAAGGTAGGAGTTGTTATGTGTTATCCTGTGGGGTTTGCCCGGCAACTTGGAGGCTTATGATCTTATCCTCACGCCAAGGACTTGCACGCCAGCCGAGACCGCGGTTACGTTCACAGCCGACGATCCGAACCAGATCCGCACCGCCCCAAGAGTTGAGGCGTATTGATCGCATTCTCAAGACTGATGACGAAGCAGGGTGGGCGGTGGTAACGGGTGGAGCGCAACAAGGGCCGGGAAGAAGAAGATTGGGTGGTAATAATCCTTTACGACGCGCGAGGCTCGGATTCAACACGACCAGTTTGTCAGCTGCTCATATCAACACCTTGAACATATCAACGAGCACTCTGATGGAAGTCAGTACAAATAGGGGACGTCACTGGTCGTAGTGAGACTGTCACACACCAGACAGCTCACTGACACATCCTTCTTTACGAAGTTGACTCACCACCAACACATTGTCCTATCCACCATGAAACACCTTTCCCTCCCCCTCCTAACCATCGTCCTCGCGACCCCCCTGGGGCTGGCAGCAGCAGCCGCAACTTGCAAACCCCCCGACAAATGGACCGTCGGCCAGACCGTCCAAACCACCAGCGGCCCCGTCTCAGGCCACGCCGCCTCGGTAGCCTCCGAGGTGTCTGAATACCTCGGCATCCCCTACGCCCAGCCGCCTGTGGGCAGTCTCCGGTTCCAGCCGCCAGTGAGGTATAATGGAACTAAGAAGCTTAACGGGAAGAACTTTGTGCGTTCAAATCAACACTCTTTCTCCCCTTCAGTGGCCTTCAATGTTCGCTGACAGTTAACTTGTGTTGTGGTTTATCAGGGCCCCGCCTGCATCCCCTCCAACCTCAGCTCCTACGGCGCCGACTACCCTCAGGCCTTCGTCGAGCAATACGGCATCACTGATGTGGGACTGAAACTCCTGCGGGAGATCGAGGACCCGGGTCTGCCTGTAAGCGAGGACTGTTTGACGCTGAATGTGTGGACCAAGCCGCAGACGGGGGAGAAGAGGAAGGCGGTTATGGTTTGGGTGCATGGGGGTTCTTTTGTTACCGGTGAGTGTTACTTCTCATGTCAATATCACGCGGGGTGGGGCGATGGGTTTGGGAGTGCAGTGAGCTGACGATGCGGTGGTGTAGGGAGCTCGGCTGTGCCGGATTACAATGGGCAGTTCTTTGCTGAGCAGGAGGATGTGGTGTTGGTTACGATCAAGTGAGTCTTCTCCTGGGGCAAGGGGGTGTGATTCTGTTGCTGACTCGGCGTCTCATTAGCTACCGCCTGAGCTTCTTTGGCTTCCCCGGAAACCCCCACGGCCCGCGGAACCTGGGTCTGCTCGACCAGCGTCTTGCCTTGGAATGGGTTCGTGACAACATTGCTGCGTTTGGTGGTGATCCGAAGCGCATCACCCAGTTTGGCGAGTCGGCCGGCGGTGCTTCTGTTGACCGTACGTCCAGTCCTCGACTTCCCACTCAACTCTCTTCATGTTAGCGGAGGACTGACTGACATCCTCAAGACCACACCCACGCCTTCGCCTCCAACCCCATCATCGCCGCCGCAATCCCCATGTCCGGCACCGCCTCCGGCATCCGCCCCGTCCCCGCCGCCGACGCAGCCTACCTCTGGTACAACACCACCAAGGATCTAGGCTGCGGCAACGCCACCACCCCGCCTGACACCATCCTCACCTGCATGCAATCCGTCTCAACCGCCCAGATCCACTCCACTTTGCGAAGCAGCATCGACTCCCCCATCCCGATGCCCTACTCCCCCACCATCGACGAGACCCTCGTCTTCTCTGACCCTGCCACCCACCCTGTCGCAAAGATCCCCCTCCTCATTGGAACGACAGACAACGAAGGTGGTTTATTCCGCGTTTTCGTCCCGCCTGCTTTCCCAGACAACCAAACCCAAGAAGACCTCTTCTGGCAGCAAAACAACCAGCAAGGCTTCGTCTGCCCTGCCGCAGCACGAGCGTCCCGCTCTGTTGCCGAAGGCAACCCCACCTGGCGGTACAGATGGCACGGTGTGTATCCCAATACTGAGCTCGCGACCAAACCGCCGAGTGGAGCGTATCATTACAGTGAGGTGGGGGTGTTGTTTGGGACGTTGAAGGGGAATACGAAACAAGAAGAGGAGGTGGGGAGGTGGATGAGGGGGGCGTGGGCGGCGTTTGCGAGGGATCCTGCGAGGGGGTTGGAGAGGTATGGGAGGGGGAAGGGGGATAAGAAGGGGTGGCCTAGGTATGATGAGAAGGGCGAGACGCTGGGGCGGATTGGGGTGGAGGGGGTGGAGGGGTTGAGTTTGGTTAGGGGGGATGCGTATGACTGGGGGTGTTAGTTACCTCGTCTTGGGTTGAGTCTCTTTGGGAGAGTGATGGGAGAGTGGGGTGCGTGAAATGGGAGGGAACGAGAGCACTGGGAGTGAGCTAGCGAGGGGAGACTTGGAGGAAGGGGACGACGGCGGCGAGTGTAGACTGTAGAGAGATAGAGATAGAGAGGGCAGACAAAGAGTAAGCAAGTCAAGGGAAAGCTGAGGACGAGAGTCAAGCAAAGATGAAGGGAGAAGGTGAGAGGGATGAAGAGGAGAGATTCCGGAAAGAGAGATGGGGAGGGGAGAGGTTACGGGCAAAAGAGGGGATAGGAAAAGGGGAAGGGTCGCGAACCAGACTCCCATCTCAACCAAAGACGACCTGGCAATTTTCAACGTCTGGTGGACTCCAATGGCTGATTAAAACCACGGTTCTTCTTACATTGAGACCTGCCGACCGGCGAAGAAATGGAGACATGGCCACCAACATGGCCAATCGCAACCTCGTCGTGAGAGACTTGTCCCAGCCGCGATCCACCGTCTTTCTCGTTTCTGCGCGTCGACACGTGCCTTCGTGTCTCGATTTCTAAGCACAGGCTCCCATCACACGCGTTGGCGGACGGTTGCTGACCCGGTGCGAGCAAAAAGGCGGCTTGGCCCCGATTTCTAAGCGCCAAGCGCCCGTCAACTTACCCCTGAGCTGCATCTGAATGGAACACCAAGAAGTAAACAACCACCACGTTGGCCATCACAGTTCCCAAAATGGGCATTCCAAACGAAATAATGCCTCGGCGTGACTCACCTGGTCTTGTCCTGCTGATGAATACAGATCTCGCGGAAAGGGGTGGAGTTGTGTTGGGCGTTCGATGTTGTCAGGGGCTGGAGGGCAGGGAGCTGAAATGGCGGAGACGGAGATGAACTTGGCTTCAACTTGGAGACAAGAGACAAGGGACAGGCACAGAACCTACTCAGATCTTGGGTATAAAGAAGCCATCGCCATCCCTCACCTCCCCGACTTCCTCACCAGCAGTCTCGCAGACATCCCACTCACAACCATAACTCCCAACACACAATCACTTCACTCATACCCCCACCTCAAAATGGCCACCGTCACCTCCATCGGCATCGGCAACATGGGCGCCGCCCTCGCCCACGCCCTCCTCAAATCCCCCTCCCCGCCCAACCTCGCCATCTGGAACCGCACCGCCGACCGCCCCCAGGTCAAATCCCTCACCACCTCCGGCGCCGTCTTCGACCCCTCCATCTCATCCGCCATCGCGCGCAGCACCACCCTCCTAATCTGCCTCTTCGACTACTCCACCATCCACTCCGCCCTCTCCCCCCTTTCCCCTTCCACCCAACCCCTCGCGGGAAAAACAATCATCAACCTCACCAACGGCACCCCCGCCCAGGCCCGCGCAATGGAAGCCCACCTCAAGTCCTTGGGTGCAAAAGCCTACTTCGACGGCGGCATCATGGTCACGCCCCAACTCGTCGGCACGCCCACCTCGTTTGTCGTGCTCAGCGGCGAGACGGAGCAAGCCTACACCTCCCTCGCAGCGGACTTGCTCAAGCCCATCGGCGCGGTGCAGTATGTTTCCGAAGACGCGGGCGCCGCGTCGTTGTATGACGTTGCTGCGCTCGCGGGGATGTATGGCATGTTTATTGGGTCTTTGACGGGGATTGCGCTTCTTAAGAAGCAGAAACTGCGAGCTGGGGAGGAGGGGAAGGAGACAAAGGTGTTGGCAAAGCCTGCTACGGACGGGGTCATGGTGCCGATGCTAAACGCGCTGGTGCCGTATGTAAGTTTGATTGCGGATGGGGTGGATCGGGAGGCGTGGATGGAGGATTTGGGGAATCCGTTGGCCATGCAGTTGGCCGGGGTTAAGAATATTGTGCAGGCTTGTGAGGAGGAGGGTGTGGATGGGAGTGGGCTGAGGTTCTTGATGCAGGTTATGGAGAGGGCGGTTGAGGATGGGTTTGGGGAAGGTGGGTTGGCGGCTGTGGGCAAGTATCTGTTTAAGTGAGGAGTGCATAAAAGGGGTTGATGGGCGGGGGGGGAGGGGGAAATAGTTGGAGGAACTTCAAGCGTTACGGTTGCCGTCTAGATTGTTGAGAGCAAGGACAATGTAGCCCCACGAAGCTTTTGTACTCTCCAGGGCAGCTCTAGAATGGCAATTGACAGCCCCTTCAATTCTGGATAGCCCAGCCCACGCTGAAGACGCCTTTGTTGGATGTTCTGGAGTCTTAATCCCCTGCAGCGCTGCACATCACTAGTAGTACACTGGCGGTTAACATGAAGGGATATAACTATCTAGTATTAATCACTTCAACTCCAAGTTTGTTGCAAGCAGGTACCTATCCGCCGTTCCACTAGCACGCTTCTCAACTCAGTACAGTTCAACCCTAGTTTGTTTGTTAGCGTATAACTTAGACTAAATAAAGGGCTTTCTCTAACGTACTTGCATAGCGAGTCGGACAACATAGCGAACCGGACACTTTTCTCAGACCCCACCACCTTCCAACT